>JAVJIF010017561.1:0-75146 GCA_038442645.1 Agave tequilana
CCAAATTGACATGCGTCACAAACTCGGTCCTTTTCAAAATTCAAGCAAGGATACCTTTCACCATTTCCTTTGTGTTTAACCTAGAAATGTGATCAAAAGAAATATGGCCTAATCTCCTATGCCACAACCAAGAGTCATCATCGAGGGCTTTCAAACAAGTAATATTGCAAAGACATATTTAACATATCAATCATATAAACATTACTTTCCAACAAAACCGGAAAATACACAAACCATTAGAAGTTCTATCATTACTTTACACAACATTATCAAAACAACATCAAAACCTTTATCACAAAGTTGACTAACACTCAAGAGATTATGCTTGAGGCCATCAACTAAAACTATTTTCAATTAAAGGAGAGGTGCCAAGTTTTACATTACCAATACCGATGATTTTTACCCTTGGCGTCATCTCCGAAGGTGACGGTGCCACCTTCATGATATCTTGATAGGTTGCAAAGTTGTTGATGTCCCAAGTCATGTGCCTTGAGCAACCGCTATCAAGATACCACAATCCTCTACGTCGTTGGTTTTGGAAAGTACCTACATCATTTAACACAATTGTTGATTTTGGTATCCAAAACTTTCTTGGGTCCTTTAAAGTTGTCCCTCGAACCCAAACATTAGACGTGATACATTTAATCTATCATAGCAAAAATTGGCTAAGTGCCCTTTCCGTCCACAATGTGAACATGAGAACACTCTACCATACATGAATGCATGATGTGTATGTGTAGTGTGAGCATGTTTTGGGGTTTTGCCATGTTGTTTAGGTTGTGTAGCATGACCATGAACATGAGCATGAGCATTTTTTTCTTTGTGGGCTTGTTTCTTAGGAAACATAGCCTCAATTTTCTTCTTGTTAACTCACAATTTTTCAAAACAACACTTAATGAGTTCTAATCTTTCCTTAAGCATAGAAACTTCATTAGAATCAATTAGTGGGGCCTTACCTTTGCAAGAAATCTTATATTTTTCAAAATCATTTTTAGTAGTGGCCAAAGGTGGAACCAAATCATCCTTTTCTTTTGTAAGAGTAAAAACTTGATGACTTAAAGATCATTTTCCTTTTTCATTTTTAAAATACTTTTTCTTTAAAAAATCATAATTTTGTGACAACTCAACAAAAGCCTCTTCTAATTCATCCATAGAAAGCTCATTATCATGGAAAGGGGAAGAGGTTACCTTGCTTGTGCCTTCATTGGCCATGAAGCACATGTTGGCGGTGTCTATTTCTTCCTCGGATTCGGTCTCCGAATCCCAAGTTGCCTTCATAGCCTTCTTCTTGTAGGGCTTCTTTGATGTGGAGGCTTAGCTTTGTCCGACACTCCGCAACAATGTGTCCGGGCTTTTGGCAATTGAAACAAGTGATCCTTCTTTCTTCTTTGCCTCCTTGCCATCTTCTTCTACCTTGGTACTTTCGCCTTGTTGTACATCCTCCGACATTCTTAACAAGGAGTGAGAGCTCCTCATCATCTTCTTCTTCATCGTCTCATCGGAGTGTGTAGCTTGACTCTTGAAGGCGATAGTCTTCTTTTTGGAAGGAACCATATCCTCCCTTGCTTTCCTTTCCATCTCATGGTTTTGAGGTTCCCAATGAGACCTATAAGCTCCATCTCTTCATTGTCGTTGAGTTCCTTTAAGGTTGTTGTTGCTTTAACTTCCCATGAAGGAGGAAGAGCTCGGATGATCTTCCTTACTCTTTGATCATTGTTGATATCTTCACCTAAAGAAGAGAGTCCATTAGTAATCTTGGTAATCTTGTAACCATATCATCTATGGTTCATTTTCTTGCATGCTAAATGTTTCATATTGGGACCGAAGAAGGTCAATCTTAGCCTTCTTTACTTGTGAGGTCCCCTCATGTGTGACTATCAAGTGTGTGACCAAATCTCATATGCGGATTTGCAATGGATAACCCTAGAAATGTCATCATCATTAAGGGCTTGTAGAAGTGCATAGTGAGCTTTGGCATTGGCATCGAATTCCTTAGTCTCTATTTCGGACCAAGTGGATTCGTCACCGGGGGGTACACTAAAGGACTTAGTCACGACTTTTGCAACTCGGCTACCTAGAGATTGCAAAAACAACGGTCATCTTAACTTTCCATATGGGAAAGTTAAGTCCATCAAAATTAGGAGGGGTCTTAATTCCATCGGCCATTTTTACTATATGAATATGAATGAAATGATTAGCAATTAGGATCTTCTCTAAGGTTGTTAAACCAAATCCTAGAGTCCAAGCTCTGATACCAATTGAAAAACACCTAGAGGGGGGGGTGAATAGGTGTGATTGCTAATCTTAAAATTTTAACACTCTAAATGCGGAACCTAAAAACAAGTGAGGCTCAACTTATACAATCCAACAAGTGTAGCCGAATTCCCTTGCGAGGCTCTGGACTAAACTCCTCTTGATTCCCCTTGATATGGTTGAGGCGCTATGTGAAGCTCTTGTTGGATGAGTACGGGATTGGCACACACAAGTATGAAGAATGATGCGAACACAATGATATATGGCAAGAATTACAAGCAAGCAAATAGTATCACAAGAGATTCAAACAATATCACAAGTATGCAATAGAAAGCAATAAGGAGCTATTGAAAGTAAAGTAAGAATTAGACGCAAAGGCAATCGCAAACAAAGTGATTTGTTTCGAGGTTCGAGCCACCGCTCTACTCCCCGCCTTCACCTCTGTGAAGGGTTTCCACTATCCACCGAGGACGCCTTTACAATTGGTCTACCGAAGACCGAGCACCGAGCTCCACCGAGTACAAAGGACCTCTACCGAAGAGGTTGCTCCACAAGGAAAGGATTACAAGAACAAAGTGATCACAACAAGATCACTACACTTTTTCTCAAACTCTTTTACAAACACTCTCACTTCAATTACAACTTCACTATAGAATGAGTATAGGATTTTTTGGCTCTATGAAGTGTGGTGAGAAAACTTCAGTTGTAGAGTGATATTAGTAATCAAACACAACTGAAAAACAAGCTCAAAAAGAATTGGAATGAAAGCTTTAAACTCTTTTCTTTTCTCTTTTTGAAAACAACACAAACTTGAGGATTTTTCTAGGTGATATGCAAGAGAGACTTCTCCTCTATTTATAGGGTTAGAAAATAGGTTAAAATAATTTCTTTACACCTAATTTGACCTGCAAAAGCTCCCCAACAACTCTCCAAAAATCTGTTAAAGCTGAAAACAAACAAGTTTTTCAGAATAGCCAAAAGAGGAAAGAGCCGTTAGGCTACAGCAGGCTTGGCGGTCGACCGGTCCGGTCGACCGCAAGGCCTGCTGCAAAGAGCCGTTGGCTCTCGGTCGACCGGTCCGGTCGACTGTCCCAAAAGAGGAAACACAGTTTCCTTCTTCCGGTCGACCGGTCCGGTCGACCGAAAAAACCTGTGAGCAATTTGCTCTCCGTCGGTCGACCGTTCCGGTCGACCGACAGACATGCACAAACAGTGCATGTCCAGACACATCGCCAGTCGACCGGGCCGGTCGGCCGGAGTTGCCTGAAACAGAAAACTGGGCTGGTTTTGAGTTAGAAAAATTTTGAGAAATATTTTAAAAATACATATAGCTAAGTATTATGCAGAAAATAGTTTATACACATGTTTTTACAAGATTTTCAAGATATAAAGCTTTTGGTACATGTATATATAAACTAAGGCATAAAACTTAGAAATAACCTTTTTCAAAACATAGGAAATATGAAACAAGTGTGTGTGCAAATCCTAGAGCCAAATTTCATATACTCAAAACTTTAACATTCTATTTCTTACAATGTTTCTAAGGACTTCAAGATCTTCAATAGGCTTCTTCATATAATCTTCAACACTTGTTCCTTGAGCCCAATTAGAGTTGACTTGAGTCCAAATCCTTGTATTTGTGAGAGAAGACTTCTAGAATGAATAGAAATCTGAAACACACTTAAACAACAAATGTTATTAGTACAATAACTATATGTTTTGTAATCATCAAAATACACTAATCATAGGTGATTGTAACCTTGGGCCAACACCTTTTTGTCAAACTTCGCTCGCTTTCAAGAAAAGGAACATTGTTGGAACAGGTCAAAGGTAGCAGGTGCCGAAGAGGTAAGTAACTTTTTTAGGTTTTAGTTTTCTTTTCTTTTAATTTTAGTGTAAACTACCAACACCACAATCTTCCAAATCTCTTTCACACTTTTTCAACTTCTTTGTACATTTTCACTTTCATTTTCTCCACCTTCTCTATCTACCACTTTCTTCCTAACTTAACTTTAACTCTTTTTCATTTCTTTAAAAGAACTAAAAGAAGATCTTTAACCATTCTTTTAACTTAAAAGAGTACTTGCTAAAAAAGCTTCCATCACTAGTCCCTCCTTATGGATCCTGACCCGCATAGCCGCTTGCTATTGCGGTAGTATTGAGAACTTGCACTCTTTATTCTAAGTTCTAAAATTCTGTATTCTTGTGTGCAGGTTTCAACTCAATCAAATTTGGCACCGTTGCCGGAGAGGGACGGTAAGTAATTCTCTTTTTAGTTTTACATTTTTTGGTTAACTTTCTTCTTTGTTCTTGATGTACAGATTTAATAACAAGGAATTTTTACTGCATTGGACATTTAAGTGGCCCTAGACTCTGCTAAAAAAAGCAGAGCCCAGAAGCCTTCAGATTTGCTACATTCCTGTGGCAATCTGAGTGAACTACCAACCAGTATTTTCTGCAGGTTGGCTAAATTGCATAGTTTAATATCTGTAGCATTTATTTCCTTGTTTGACTCAATGTATATACATTTCTTACACAACAGTAAAAGTCGATTGTAAATGCTAAAAATGATTTAGACTTTGCATTTAGGCACGTGTCTATTTCATTACATTTTTTTATTTATTGCTCAAGAGTGCTGGAGCCAAGGTATGTGTGTATAGCATTTAGTATAAGGTTCATTCTTGTATGAAATATTGTTTGAGTGTTACTTTTTTCAATATACTTGTACACTGTACTAAATTGATTTAAGGGCTTGTTCTATAAACAAGATAAGGTGGAGAAGTCATTACCCTCTCTTAGCCTACAAACATTTTCCTCACTCACTAACCCAAGCCTAACTAAAACTGAGTAGAACGTTGGCCCTAGGGACATCTCGGACTCAAATAGGAGACTGACCTAAGGGAGAAGTTGATTTGAATCTGACTCTTGCCAAATCGGTGACTAAGTTGGGGATTGACGGGCGAAATCCTGAAGACTGGTTGCTTGGCTTAATTAGGCCCATCGCTTTTGCACGGATACCTCCCACCAATCTTGCCCCTACCATTAACTTGTGGTCAGATTCGATAATATACCTCCCGTGGATAGTCTAACCGTTAGGCGTCTATAGGTCTAAAGTTAGCCTAACTTAGGTTAGATTTTTTTTATTTTTATTTGTTTGTTTATTTGTTTGTTTCTCTTGTTTGTGTTTGACATTTCTTGTATGATAAACTTATAACAACAATTTTTCAATTTTAATTGTAATCCATATTACACCCTAACCTCTTTTTGAATATTGCCAGCCCGGTATATCATAACTATAACCAACCTAGTGTGCCGGATTATTCTTATCCGAATCAATATAACCCATTCCCTCAATCTTATAACCATAATTTTTAAAATAATTTCAGTTCTTCACAGAGTCATGCGGATTCACCTTCCCCGAGTCCAATTTTCAACCAACTTGTCCTCCTTATTCACCTTGTCCATAATATTTCCAAGATTCATGCTCAGTTCCATTAGTTCAAAATAGAAAACCATCAATCTTGGAATGAAAATGCGTGAGTCCAAGCAACAATCACAAAATCTGACGGACTCACAATTTCGCCATAAATTTCAAAACAAAACTTCATCTTTTCAATTCCACTCGAATAAAATGATGAACCAATCGACTATAAAAGGATGCTTGAAGCCATCGACTTAGGCTCAATCGCTCGTAATCATGACATAAATCTAATGGTCCAAACTCTCCATTCTCACCGTTTGAATATTTCTGATGTCGCTAACCATTCTGTTAGAGCCAAAGAATCATGTTGTTTTGAAAATAAAATTCCAGCTCAACACACCCATTTAAACTTACCCAAACTCTAAATTTTAAAAATGACATTGACAGTTTAGCAAGTTATCCCTTTCCTGAAATTGAATTTGAGAATGAATATTATCCTGAACCTCAACTTGGTGATTCAATTCTACTTCCTAATTCAATAATGACTCTGGCATCTTCACCTGATTTTAATCTTTTTCCTGAGTCAACATTGGATCCTGTGCCAATTTATCATGAAATTGATCGCCAATCTTTTATAATCATCTTATTGAACTTGACAATTTTATACTTTTGAAAGTCCTACTGACAAATTGGTAAGTTCTCATTTTTATGAAATTTAACTCAATGAGAAATAAAACCTAGATTCTCAAATTTGTGATCTAGTTCAAATTCCTAAATCAATATTGACTCCTATTTTGTTACCCAACTTGAGTAATATTTTAGAGTCAGTTTTGATTCCACACCTGTCATTCTTGATCTTGAATCACAAATATTAAGTCACATTCTATTGTGGAGAAATGAATGTGGACTTGAGTTCGACTTCTTGATTTGGACCCACTTTATGAATCAATCTTGACTCCTGAGCCTTTACTTGACTTAAGTCACTTTTCAGAGTCGGTATTAGATCCCGTACTTCCTAAGTTCAAGTCAATCATTCCATCTTTTCACACTCCATTTTGGGACAAGGGGGTTAATAAAATTGACTCTGAAATTAATTATGAAATTTGGAAATTAGATGGGGTGGTAAAATTTTTAATAAAAATCATTCATGTATACACCATTTTAGTGGGTATTAGAGAGGTTTCTGGTGGGTTCCTCCGAACTCCATGCAAATTCTATTGGGCCTCATTTCGTGGACCAATCAGACTACCACCGGAACCACCACCTTAAGGTAATATTTTCTTTCCCTTTCTTTTTTTTTTCATGCATCTATGCATTAATTCATACATTGAGAACAATGCATGAGATATGTGTGGGGACGGTCCTAACATAACTTAGGTTTTCCTTTTTTTTAAAAAATTATTATTAACATTTTTTTACTTTAAAAAAATTTTTGAAAATAGAAACAATATTTGACATATTTTTTTTATAAGAAATTAAGTCAATTTTAAGGAATAGGATTATCATAATTAGCATTTCTTATACTTGATCAAAATAAGATTATTGTTTGATTTTTAGGGTTAGGAACATAATTTGTCAAAATAATTTAGTCTTGATCTTTGCCTTGATGAAATATGCGCACTTTATATACTCACACACTTAGGGTTCAAAATAAAGATTCTTATGCCTTATAAAAAAGTATATTATATGTATATCTATGAAAAATAAACAAATCTAATTATTGTTTAGCTAGGTGCTTTGGCCTAAGCGAGCCTTTGTATTTATGCAAAAGATGATTAGATAAGTTTGAAAAATATATATATATATATCTATAAAAATTGTCTGATTAAGCTAGGTATTTGTGCCTCATAAAGCATAAATATTCATGCCTAAAAGCGGTTCATATAATAAAATCCTTAATTTTTTGGCCTTGGTTGCTCGAGTCCTTAAGTCCTTGGGGTGTTTTCTCACCCGGTGCCCTAAGACCATTTGGTTTGGGAGTCATAGATTAAAGACTCGTTACATGGGCAGATTAGAAAGCCTAATAGAGTTAAGGAATAATGTCACCAAAACTAAAATAAATAAATAAATAAATATATATATTTATATATATATATATATATATTATATATATATATATATAAGGCATAAGAGTTAGAATTAAAGAACCCTTAGTCAAAACTTCACGGTCACGAAGGTGCATATGACTTAGGGTAAAGTAATAGACTAGATGAGAAGTACAATTTGACTCCTTACTTTGATTGATAACAAATTTTTGAATAGAGACTAGATTTAGGAATGAAAAATTCAGTTTTTCTATGACTTATAGATTACTTAAATCTTACAATAATATTTCAAATATTTTTCTTTCAAAATGTGTTTTCAAAATACTAACATTTGTCTCTTTCTTTATGGATTTTGTGGGTACATCCACTAAAAACCCTCACGAGACAAAACTCGTTCTCTAGGGATAACCTAGAGGTTTAACGGCTTGTTGCACAAGCTCAGTGCAATCGTGTGACATGCGAAAGTGGTCTAATAATTTTGGTTTAGTTTCGTTTTTTGCTCGAGGATGAGGAAAAGATAGGTGTGGGGGTGTGATTGCACACATTTATTGCATTATTATTACATATCCACATTTAACATGTAATAAATTTGCTAAATTCTTTGTCTTAAATGTCTATTTTGCAGAAGATAATCATGGGGAGAAAGAGGATAAAATAAAATAAATATCAGTTAAATTCATATTTAACTAGATCTATTTGGTCGAGGAGGATGATCCCAAATCTAGTTGGTTAAATTCAGTTTTTGGGTAATCAAATGGTTAAAACTAAAGATCAACTGAGGATAACGTCAAATACAGAGTCTAAATCCAAGGGGATAAATGGATAGAGAGAAGATTAACGGATAAGATGAGGTAATTTTGACTTGAATTCTGGTTGGATACATTTTAGTATTTAAATCATAACGTTCGCTATCACAGCTCAAATCTGATGATTCAAGATAATCTAGAAAGAGGACTTAAAGGGATACAACTCTTAAGTTGATTACTATTTCTAATTCTTTCATTTGTTAAGTTATATTTAGCAATCTATATGCCAATAAGCTGCAGATAAGAACTGAATATCCACATCAAATCAAGTTTAGAGATAAGGGGAGGATTCAAATTAATAAATAGCCAGCTTCCCTTATCTTTATACTCCTCTACCCTCTGCATTTCTCCTATAATACCTACGATCTCAAAGGCAAAAAGAGAACGACCAAACAGAGAGTAGAATTTAGGCTAATTTGTAGTTTGTAACTTAGGTTTTTTTATTTTCTTTCATGTAATTTTTATTTTCTTTATGTAATTAAGAGAAGAGGATACTTTCATGGAGGAATGAGAGCAAGCTTGTACTGAAGGTGACACCAGTGTAAATGATCTTTTCATCCATTGTTATTTGAATCGAATCGAAGTTTTTTTTTCTTCTTTACTCTTGTTTTTGTTTAATTCCCTCTTCTGTGTTTGTGGATCCAAATAAAACCGATAGCCTCGAAGTTGCCTTGCCCTTGCAAGCACAGTTGATGACTTACAGTGATGGATATCTATTTCTATGATAGTGTAGCTCGCCCCTTCAATTCATAGTGTAATACGGGAATGGGCAAGATCCTATTTGTCGTACTTTGCTCGTCTTCAAGTAAAGGTACATCATCGATACAGGTCAAAGGTAAGCATGCGCCAAAGAGGTAAGTAACTTTTTTAGGTTTTAGTTTTCTTTTCTTTTAATTTTAGTGTAAATTACCGACACCACAAACTTCCAAATCTTATTCACTCATTTTCAACTTCTTTGTACATTTCCACTTCTATTTTCTCCACCTTCTCTATCTACCACTTTCTTCCTAACTTATCTTTAACTCTTTTTTATTTTCTTTTAAAGAACTAGAAGTAGATCTTTAACCATTCTTTGTAACTCAAAAGAGGACTTGCTAAAAAATCTTCCATCGCTAGTCTCTCCTTGTGGATCACGACCCGCATAGCCACTTGCTATTGCAGTAGTCTTGAGAACTTGCACTCTTTATTTTAAGTTCTAAAATTCTGTATTCTTGTGTGCAGGTTTCAACTAAATCAAATTTCGGCACCGTTGCCGGGGAGGGACGGTAAGTAATTCTCCTTTTAGTTTACATTTTTTGGTTAACTTTCTTCTTTGTTCTTGGTGTACAGATTTAACAATAAGAAATTTTTGCTGCAGTGGACATATAAGTGGCCTTGGACTCTACTCAAGAAAGCAGAGCCCAGAAGCCCTTAGATTTGCTACATTCCTGTGACAATCTGAGTGAACTACTAACCTGTATTTTTTGCAGGTAGGCTGAATTGCATAGTTTAATATCTGTAGCATTTATTTCCTTATTTGACTCAATGTATATACATTTCTAATTCAACAGTAAAAAGTTAATTGTAAATGCTAAAAATGATTTAGACTTTGCATTTAGACACGTGTCTATTTCATTACATTTTCTATTTATTGTTGAAGAGTGCTGGAGCCAAGGTATGTGTGCATAGCATTTAGTATAAGGTTCATTCTTGTATGAAATATTGCTTGAGTGTTACTTTTTCTATATACTTGTACACAACACTAAATTGACTTAAGGGCTTGTCCTATAAAAAAGATAAGGTAGGGAAGTCATTACCCTCCCTTAGTCTATAAACAATCTCCCCACTCACTAACCCAAGCCTAATGAAAACCGAGTAGATGTTGGCCCTAGGGACATCTCGGACTCAAATAGGAGACTGACCTAAGGGGAAAGTTGATTTGAATCTGACACTTGCCAAATCGGTGACTAAGGCTGGGGCTTGAGGGGCGAAACCCTGAAAGCTAGTGGTTTGGCTTAATTAGGCCCGTCGTTTCTGCGCGGACACCTCCCACCAATCTTTTCTCTACCTAGCCGATTAACTTGTGGTCAGATTCAACAGTATACCCCCCATGGATAGTCTAACCAGTTAGGAGTCGTCTAGGTCTAAGGTTTACCCTAACTTAGGTTAGATTTTTTTTTCTTTTTATTTGTTTGTGATTGGTCACTAATGTTGCACATTTAGTATCATATTTTCATACTTATTATAGAATAAAATCTGCATTGTCCTAATTAAATGTTTAATTTATTTGCAGGCCCATTCCTTAAGGAGATGAAGAGAAATAAGCCCAAAAGCCCACCAAAATTCTGAATTAAATCAGAATTAATTCGAACTCAGTGAATCAGGACAAAATCAAGAGGTTGAAAACCGGTTGAGAAGAATCCTCTCAGAATCGATCGGTTGAAGCCAAGGAAAAGGCCATTTCATCACAATCCCGGACCTAAACGAGAAACCCAACTGAAGATAAAGTCAGAACGTGAAACCGGGGAGACCCCCACCAACAGGGTTTGGCCAGCTGGCCACACCCTGGCCGCGAAAGCGTGGCCAAAGCCGCGTTTTCGCAGCTTGGTTAGAGAATTAGGGGGAGCGTTTGCTCCCCCTATCTTCATACGCTCCTGTAGGTGGGGTTTTGCCTATAAATACTGGGATTTTCAGAGCCTCAGGGGGAGGATCATGCAGAGATAGGATTAGTCTAGTTTTCATTCTTTGTAGTTTAGGTTTTTCTTTTCTTTTTATGTAATTGTAATTTGTATGTAAGCTTAGATTAGATTGAGATTCATGTAAGTAAGAGAGAGGCTTATGTTGAGAGTGACACCAATGTACCCTCCTCCTTTCTTCCATCGTTTCTGCAAGCAATAAAGGTAAATGCTTTTTTATGTTCGTCTCTTTACTTTTGTTTCCTTTTGTTTTCTTCTTCCTCTTTCAACTTTACCTCTTTTGGTTTTGTTGAGCATGCAAGTAAATCCAGAAGCATAAGTATAACAACGTTTTTGTGAGTGCCAATGATACTTCATGAAGATGTTCTCCTCCTCAAGATCCGTATCACTTCATTCTTGCTCGGCTTGATGATATAATGCGAATGGGGACAGAGCTCAATCCTATGACTTATGCGTTGAACGCCTCCGAAGCAAGGTAGAACATGCAAGAGTTCCAGGTAAGTCATCAACCAAACTAGGTGAGTAATTCCTTAATCTTCTTTCTTTTCTTTTATTTTTAGTTTAGATCACCAACACGATTTCTTTCACCACACCTTCCAAATCCTTTTTCGTTCTTTTTCAATTTATTTGTACATAGTCATTTTCTGATTTTCTCCACCTTCTCATTCTACCGTTTTCTTTCTAACTTTATCCTATAACTCTTCTTCATTTTCATAACTTAAAATAAAGAAGAACCTTCGTTTTTCTTCACAAAGATTTCAATAAAAAAAACCTTGAACGCTTCTATCGCAAACCCTCCTTGTGGATCACGACCCGCATAGCCACTTGCTATCGCGGTCAGAATTGAGTACTTGCACATGTTTATTCTGAAGTTCTAAAGTTTTGTATTTTATGTGCAGGTTCAAGCTCAATCAAATTTTGGCACCGTTGCTAGGGAGGGTAACGGTTTTTATTGAATTTTTGAACTAAAATGAATTTTTCTTCTCTGTTGCAGGTTACAGGGCAGGAAAAGCAGGAAAAAAAGATTGCAGTAACATATAAGTGGTCTTGGGCCTCTGCTCTAGAAAGCAGAGACCATGTACCCTCTGAATTGCCGCGTTTGCTCGGCCTTGGCCGCGTTTCCGCGGCAAGGAAGAGTTCACTACTAACTGCTTTTTTTTGTAAGGCTGCTTGTTTTGCAAAATTCTAGTTTCTGCAAACTTTATTTCTTATATGACATCACCAAAACCTGGTAATAAATTAATAGTAAAACATTTGTTGAAAAAGTTAAAAATTGATTAGACGTTTGCATTTTAGGCACGTGTCTTTTCAATTCATTTTCTTTACTGTTGAAGAGTGCTGGAGCAAAGTACGTTCGCATTGTATTTAGAATAGGACTCATCTCTTAGTTGATTTACATCGCTTTCAGTCAATCTTATTTGCATATCTTGTACAATTGCACAAACTGATCTTAAGGGCACCACCCTATAACAGGATAAGGTGGGGATTTAATCACCCTTCCTTGGCCCAAAAATCAGATTTCAAGCACTCACTAACCCGAGCCTAAGTAAAAATGAGTAGACGTTGGCCCTAGGGACATCTCGGACTCAATTAGAAGATTATCCTAAGGGGAAAAGGTGTTGAATTTGACTCCTGCCAAATCAGTGTCTAAGAAAGGGATTAAGGGCCGAAAGCCCGAAGGTTGGTGGTTATTTAAGTAAGGAACGTCTTTGACGGATAACCTCCCACCAATCTTGTCCTGACCTGGATGATTAGCTTGTGGTCAAAATCTGCATTATACCTCCCGTGGACAGTCTAACCAGTTAGGAGTCGTCTAGGTCATAGGTCTACCCTAACTTAGTTTAGAATTTTTTTCTTTTTATTTGTTTGCTTATTTGTTTGTTTTTCTTTGTTTGTATTCTATTGTGTGATATGGCTTATAATAACAATTTTTTTAATTTTAATAGTAATCCATATTACACACCGACCTCATTTTCGGATATTACCAACCCGGCATATCATAACTTTAACCAACCTAGTGTGCCAGCTTGGTCTTATCTGAATCAATATAACCCATGTCCCCAATCTTACAACCATAATTTTCATGATAATTTCAACTCTTCATAGAGTCAATGGGGATCACCTCCCCCGAGTCCAATTTCCAATCAACTTGTCCTTCTTCTCCACCTTGTCCACAATATTTTCAAGATTCATACTCAGTTCCACCAGTCCAAAATAAAAGACCATCAATTTTGGAAATGAGTATGCGTGAGTCCAAATAAAAATCACAAAATCTGAGGGACTCACAATTTCAGCACCAATTCCAAAACAACACTTCATCTTTTCAGCAAGACGATGAACCCATCAACTATGAAAAGATGCTTGAAGCCATGACTCAGGCTCAAAACGCTCGTTATTGTGACATAGATATGATGGTCCAATCTCTAGTTCTCACTGTTTGACCAGTTCTGATGTCACTAACCATTCTCTTAGAGCCGAAGAGTCATGTTGTTTTGAAAATCAAGGTTCCATTTCAGAACAATCATTTCAACTTGCCCAAACTCTAAATTTTGAAAATAATATTGACAGTTTGTCAAGTTATCCTTTTCCTGAAATCGAACTTGAAAATGAATATGATCATGAACCTCAACTTAGTGATTCAATTTTACTTCTTGATTCAATAATGACTCCGGTGTCTTCACCTGATTTCAATCTTTTCCCCGAGTGAACATTGGATCCTGTGCCAATTCATCATGAAGTTGAATCATCCATTTTTGATGATCATATTGAACTTGACCAATTTTACACTTTTGAAAATCCTATTGACAAATTGGCAAGTTCTCATTTTTATGATATTGAACTCAATGAGAAATGTGACCTAGATTCTCAAATCTGTGATCCAGTTCAAATTCTCGAATCAATACTGACTCCTGTTTTGTTACCGGACTTGAGTAATATTTTAGAGTCAGTTTTGATTCCCACACCTATCATTCTTGAACTTGAATCACCAATATTAAGTCACATTCCATTGTTAGAAAATAAATGTGGACTTGAGTTTCAACTTCTTGACTTGGACCACTTCCTGAACCAATTTCGATTCCTGAACCTTTACTTGACTTAAGTCACCTTCCTGAGTCGGTATTAGTTCCTGTACTTCCTGCGTCTAAGTCAATTATTCTATCTTTTCATACTCCATTCTGGGACAAGGTGGTTTACAAATTTGACTCCGAAATTAATTATAGAATTTGGAAATTAGATGGGGTCAAATATTTAATAAAAATACTTTATGGATTCATCATTTTAATGGGTTATATTAGAGAAATTTCTGGTGGGTTCCTCCGAACCCCATGAAAAGTCGATTGGGCTGCATTTCGTGGACCAATCAGACCACCACCGGAACTACCACCTTAAGATAACATTTTCCTTCCCTTTCTTCTTTTTCATGCATCTATGCATTAATTCATACATTGAGGACAATGCATTAGATAGGTGTGGGGGAGGGTTCTAACATAACTTAGGTTTTTCTTTTTAATAAAAATAAAAATAAAAATAAAAAAATTAACATTTTCTTTACTTTTAAAAACTTTTTGAAAATAGAAACAATATTTTGACATATTTTTTGTAAGAAATTAAGTCAATTTTAAGGAATAGGAAAATCAAAATTAGGATTTCTTATACTTGGTCAAAATAAGATTATTTGTTTGATTTTAAGGGTTAGGAAGAAAATTTGTCACAGTAATTTAGTCTTGATCTTTACCTTGATGAAATATGCACACTTCATACACTTACGCACTTAGGGTTCAAAAATAAAGATTCTTATGCCTTATATATAAAAAAAAGAAAAAAGAAAAAATATGAACGAATCTAATTATTGATTAGCTAGGTACTTTGGCCTAAGCAAGCCTTAGTATTTATGCGAAAGATGATTAGATAAGTTTAAGAAAAAAATATATAAAATCCTCTGATTAAGCTGGGTATTTGTGCCTAATAAAGCATAAGTATTCACGCCTAAAAGGGGTCCATATAATAAAATCCTTAGTTTTGTGGCCTTATTTACTCGAGTCCTTAAGTCCTTGGGGTGTTTTCTCACCCGGTGCCCTAAGACCGTTTGGTTTGGGAGTCATCGATTAAAGGCTAATTACATAGGTGGATTAGAAAGCCTCGTAGAACTAAGGAATAATACCACAAAAAATATATATAAAAATAAATAAGGCATAAGAGTTAGAGTTAATGAACCCTTAGTCAAAATTTCACAGTCAAAAGGTGCATATAACTTAGGGTAAAGTAATAGACTAGATGAGAAGTATAATTTGACTCCTTACTTTGATTGATAACAAATTTTTGATTAGAGACTAAGTTTAGGAATGAAAAATTCAGTTTTCCTATAACTTATAGATTACTTAAATCTTATAATTATATTTCAAATATTTTTCTCTTTCAAAATGCTTTTCGAAAATACTAACTCTTTATTTCTCTTTCTTTATGGATTTTGTGGGTATAATCCACTGAAAACCCTCACGAGACAAAACTCGTCCTCTAGGGGAAACCTAGAGGTTTAACGGCTTGTTGCACATGCTCAGTGCAATCGCGTGACCTGCGAAAGTGGTCTAATAATCCTCAGTATAGTTTAGTTATTTTGCTCAAGGACGAGCAAAAGATAGGTATCGGGTGTGATTGGTCACTAATGTTGCACATTTAGTATCATATTTTCATACTAATTATAGAATAAAATCTGCATTGTCCTAATTAAATGTTTAATTTATTTGCAGGCCCATTCCTTAAGGAGATGAAGAGAAATGAGCCCAAAAGCCCACCAAAATTCTGAATTAAATCAGAATTAATTCGAACTCAGTGAATCAGGGCAAAATTAAGAGGTTGAAAACCGGTTGAGAAGAATCCTCTCAGAATCGATCAGTTGAAGCCAAGGAAAAAGGCCATTTCGTCACAATCCCGGACCTAAACGAGAAAACCATATGAAGATAAAGTCAGAACGTGAAACCGGGGAGACCCACCAACAGGGTGTGGCCACCTACCCACGCCCTGGGCGCGGAAACGCGGCCAAAGCCGCATTTTCGCGGCTTGGTTAGAGAATTAGGGGGAGCGTTTGCTCCCTCTATCTTCATACGCTCCTGTAGGTGGGGTTTTCCCTATAAATACTGGGATTTTCAGAGCCTCAGGGGGAGGATCATGCAGAGATAGGATTAGTCCAGTTTTCATTCTTTATAGTTTAGGTTTTTCTTTCTTTTTATGTAATTGTAATTTGTATGTAAGCTTAGGTTAGATTGAGATTCATGTAAGTAAGAGAGAAAAGGCTTATGTTGAGAGTGACACCGATGTACCCTCCTCCTTTCTTCCATCGTTTCTGCAAGCAATAAAGGTAAATACTTTTTTATGTTCGTCTCTTTACTTTTGTTTCCTTTTGTTTTCTTCTTCCTCTTTCTACTTTACCTCTTTTGGTTTTGTTGAGCATGCAAGTGAATCCAGAAGCATAAGTATAACAACGTTTTTGTGAGTGCCAACGATACTTCATGAAGATGTTCTCCTCCTCAAGATCCGTATCACTTCATTCTTACTCGGCTTGATGATATAATGCGAACGGGGACGGAGCTCAATCCTATGACTTATGCGTTGAACGCCTCCGAAGCAAGGTAGAACATGCAAGGGTTCCAGGTAAGTCATCAACCAAACTAGGTGAGTAATTCCTTTATCTTCTTTCTTTTCTTTTATTTTTAATTTAGATCACCAACACGATTTCTTTCACCACATCTTCCAAATCCTTTTTCATTCTTTTTCAATTTATTTGTACATAGTCATTTTCTGATTTTCTCCACCTTCTCATTCTACCGTTTTCTTTCTAACTTTATCCTGTAACTCTTTTTCATTTTCATAACTTAAAATAAAGAAGAACCTTCATTTTTCTTCACAAAGATTTCAATAAAAAAACCTTGAACGCTTCTATCGCAAACCCTCCTTGTGGATCACGACCCGCATAGCCACTTGCTATCGCGGTAAGAATTGAGCACTTGCACATGTTTATTCTGAAGTTCTAAAGTTTTGTATTTTATGTGCAGGTTCAAGCTCAATCAGTTTGCTTATTTGTTTGTTTCTCGTTGCTTATGTTTGACATTTCTTGTGTGATATTGCTTATAACAGCAATTTTTCTAATTTTAATGGTAATTCATATTACACCCCGACCTCTTTTTTGAATATTACCAACCTGGCATATCATAACTATAACCAACCTAGTGTACCGGATTGATCTTATCTCAACTAGTATAACCCATGCCCCTAATCTTATGACCATAATTTCTAAAATAATTTCAACTCTTTACAAAGTCAGTGGGGATTCACCTCCCCGAGTCCAATTTTCAACCAACTTGTCCTCCTTATCCACCTTGTCTATAAAATTTTCAAGATTCATACTCAGTTCCACTAGTTTAAAATAGAAAATCATCAATCTTGGAAATGAATATGTGTGAGTCCAAGCAACAATCACAAAATCTGACGGACTCACAGTTTCACCACAAATTCTAAAACTAAAGTTCATCTTTACAAGTCCACTCACAATAAAACGAAAAACCAATCGACTATGAAAAGATGCTTGAAGCCATGACTCAAGCTCAAATCACTCGTAATCATGACATAGATCTAATGGTCTAAACTCTCCATTCTCACTGTTTGACCATTTTTGATGTCGTTAACCATTCTATTTGAGCCAAAGAATCATGTTGTTTTTGAAAAACAAGATTCCATTTTAGTACACCCATTTGAACTTACCCAAACTCCAAATTTTGAAAATGACATTGACAGTTTGGTAAGTTATCCCTTTCATGACATTGAACTTGAGAATGAATATGATCCTGAACCTCAACTTGGTAATTCAATTCTACTTCCTGATTCAATAATGACTCCGGTGTCTTCACCTGATTTCAATCTTTTTCCTGAGACAACATTGGATCCTGTGCCAATTCATTATGAAATTGAATCACCAATCTTTTATGTTTATCATATTGAACTTGACCAATTTAATACTTTTGAAAGTCCTATTGACAAATTGGCAAGTTCTCATTTTTATGAAACTAAACTCAATGAGAAATGTGACCTAGATTCTCAAATTGTGATCCAGTTTAAATTCCTGAATCAATATTGACTCCTGTTTTGTTACCCAACTTGAGTAATATTTTAGAGTCAGTTTTGATTCCCACACCTGTCATTCTTGATGTTGAATCACCAATATTAAATCACATTCCATTTTGGAGAAATGAATGTGGACTTCAGTTTTAACTTCTTGATTTGGACCTACTTTTTGAATCAATGTCGACTCTCCTGAACCTTTACTTGACTTAAGTCACTTTCCTGAGTCGATATTAGTTCCCGTACTTCCTAAGTCCAAGTCAATTATTCCATCATTTCACACTCCATTTTGGGACAAAGGTGTTGATAAAATTGAATCCGAAATTAATTATAAAATTTGGAAATTAGATGGGGTAAATTTTTTAATAAAAATCATTCATGTATATATATCATTTTAGTGGTTATATTAGAGAGATTTCTGGTAGGCTCTTCTGAACTCCATGTAAATTCGATTGGGCCACATTTCGTGAACCAATCAGACCACCATCGGAACCACGACCTTAAGGTAATATTTTCCTTCCCTTTCTTCTTTTTCATGCATCTATGCATTAATTCATACATTGAGGACAATGCATGAGATATATGTGGGGGAGGGTTCTAACATAACTTAGGTTTTCCTTTTTTTAAATAAAAACAAAAAATTATTATTAACATTATTTTTTACTTTAAAAAAACTTTTTGAAAATAGAAACAATATTTTGACATATTTTTTTGTAAGAAATTAAGTCAATTTTAAGGAATAGGATAATTATAATTAGGATTTCTTATACTTGGTCAAAATAAGATTATTTGTTTGATTTTTTAGGGTTAGGAAGATAATTTGTCAAAGTAATTTAGTCTTGATCTTTGCCTCGATGAAATATGCGCACTTTATACACTTACACGCCTAGGGTTCAAAAACAAAGATTCTTATGCCGTATAGATATATATATATATATATATATATATATATATATATATATATATATATATATATATATATATGTATGTATATCTATGAAAAATAAACAAATCTAATTATTGATTAGCTAGGTGCTTTGGTATAAGCAAGGCTTAGTATTTATGCAAAAGATGATTAAATAAGTTTGAAAAAAAAGAAATATATATATATTTATAAAAATCCTCTGATTAAGCTGGGTATTTGTGCCTCATAAAGTATAAGTATTCATGCATAAAAGCATTTCATATAATAAAATTCTTAGTTTTGTGGCCTTCTTTGCTCGAGTCCTTAAGTCCTTGAGGTGTTTTCTCACCCGGTGCCCTAAGACCATTTGGTTTAGGAGTCACAGATTAAAGGCTCGTTACATAAACAGATTAGAAGGCCTAATAGAACTAAGGAATAATACCATCAAAAATAAATAAAAAATATTTATATAAATAAATAAATAAGGCATAAGAGTTAGAGTTAAAGAACCTTAGTCAAAACTTCACGGTCATGAAGGTGCATATGACTTAGAGTAAAATAATAGACTAGATGAGAAGCACAATTTGACTCCTTATTTTGATTGATAACAAATTTTTGAATAGAGACTAGGTTTAGGAATGAAAACTTCGATTCTCCTATAACTTATAGATTACTTAAATCTTACAAAAATATTTCAAATATTTTTCTTTCAAAATGTGTTTTCAAAATAATAACATTTGTCTCTCTCTTTACGGATTTTGTGGGTGCAATCTATTGAAAACCCTCACGAGACAAAACTCATCCTCTAGGGGTAACCTAGAAGTTTAATGACTTGTTGCACAAGCTCAGTGCAATCATGTGACCTGTGAAAGTGGTCTAATAATCTTTGGTTTAGTTTTGTTATTTTGCTCTAGGATGAGCAAAAGATAGGTGTGGGGATGTGATTGCACAAATTTATTGCATTATTCTTTATTACATATCCACATATATCATGTAATAAATCTGCTAAATTTCTTATCTTAAATATCTATTTTGTAGAAGATAATCATGGGGAGAAAGAGGATAACATCAAATAGATATCAGTTAAATTCAGATTTAACTAGATATATTTGGTTAGAGGAGGATGATCCCAAATCCAGTTGGTTAAATTCAGTTTTTGGCAAATCAAGTGGTTAAAACTAAAGATCAACTAAGGATAACGTCAAATACAGAGTCCAAATCCAAAGGGATAAATGGATGAGAGAAGATCAACAGATGAGATGAACTAATTTTGATTCAGATTCTGGTCGGATACATTTTAGTATTTGAATCAAAGAGTTTTCTACAAAAACTCAAATCTAATGATCCAAAATGATCCAGAAAGAGGACTTAAAGGGCTACAATTCGTATGTTGATCACTATTTCTAATTCTTTCATTTGTTAAGTCATATTTAGCAATCAACATGCCAATAAGCTGCAAATTAAAACTTAGTATCCACATCAAATTAAGTTTGGAGATAAGGGGAGGATTCAAATTCAGAAATAGCCAGCTTCCTTTATCTTCATACTCTTCTACCCTCTGCATTTCTCCTACAAATACCTGCAATCTCAAAGACTAAAGAGAACGACCAAGCAGAGAATAGAATTTAGGCTAATTTATAGTTTGTAACTTAGGTTTTTTTTTTCTTTCATGTAATTTTTATTTTCTTTATGTAACTAAGAAGAGAGGATACTTTCAGGGAGGAATGAGAGCCAACTTGTACTGAAGGTGACACCGGTGTAAGTGATCTTTTCTTCTATTATTATTTGAATCGAATCGAAATTTCTTTTTCTTCTTTACTCTTGTTTTCATTTACTTCCCTCTTTTGTTTTTGTGGATCCAAATGAAACCGATAGCCTCGAAGTTGCCTTGCCCTTGCAAGTGCCGTTGATGGCTTATGGTGTAGCTTGCCCCTTCCATTTCAATGATAGTGTAGCTTGCCCCTTCAATTCATAGTGTAATACGGGAATGGCCAAAATCCTATTTGGCATACTTCGCTCGCCTTCAAGTAAAGGTACATCATCGATACGGGTCAAAGGTAAGCAAGCGCTTAAGAGATAAGTAACTTTTTTAGGTTTTAGTTTTCTTTTCTTTTAATTTTAGTGTAAATTATCAACACCGCAATCTTCCAAATCTCTTTCACTCTTTTCAACTTCTTTGTACATTTCCACTTCCATTTTCTCCACCTTCTCTATCTACTACTTTCTTCCTAACTTAACTTCAACTCTTTTTCATTTTCTTTTAAAGAACTAAAAGAAGATCTTTAACCATTCTTTGTAACTTAAAAGAGTACTTTCTAAAAATCTTAAATTGGTATCAATAATCTTAAATTGGTATTATTCTTAATTTGGTATCTATATTGCAAAATGATTTTAGTGTTTACCTAAAAACTTATGTTTTTACTTTCAATTAATATCATGTCTTTTTATGGGTATCAATTAGTAAAAAGATTATTTCACTTTAATTGATAAAAAGATGGTTTCACTTTCAATTGGTTTCTTCAATTGATAGTTTTTATTGGTATCAAATTTTTGCTCTAAAATATGTTTATTGGAATTGTTTCTCTCTAAACCCTTTGTTGATGGTTGACAGAAAGGAGAAGAAGGATTTGGGATTATATATGCATGTTTGATTAATTGTTTATCCATATATACATATGTTTTTATGATTCTCATTGCATATCTTTTATTATTATTTATTGATATTTTGAGCTTACATTGCATATCTTTGTGTTTTATGATTATGCACGAGTTAAGGGGGAGCTTCTATGAAGACTATCCTTAATCTATACATATATAACCTCATAAGTTTTGTCATCATCAAAAAGGGGAAAATTGTTGGCCCAAAGGCTCTTCACCTTAGTTTTAATGATGACTAACTTATGAAGTTTAGTTACTAATAATCTTGTGTTTAATGAGTTTCAGATATTGATCAAGATCTTAATAGGTGTTTAGCTTCAACAAAATATTCAAAATCAAGTTTGAAAGCTAACACGTGTTGATTCAAAAGCTTGCGCGTGAAGATCGCATCTAGTACTCAAGATGGAGTCAAGCTCGATGGATCAAGTTTGGATCGAGTCGTCTTGGTGATGAAGATCGAAGAGAAGACTTGTATCTAGGTTTGTTTTAGTTTAGATCTTATGTAAGGATAAATTAGTCTTGATTTGCTCAAGTATACACACAAGTTCAAAAGATTATTTGTTTCAGTTTAACCGTTTTGGATTTTTAAAGAACATATTTAGTTTTCATGAACAGATAGAATCAAAATAAGTTTACATGATTTTATGTATGTTAGATTTCTTCCATACACATTGATGATTTATAGTGCTTAAAAACTTACTTTGATTTATCTAACTCATGTGTTTTAAGTTCTGTATTTGTCAAAACTTATTTTTGGATTTAATGTCAAAAACATAGATATATCATGTACATGTGTATTGGATTCTATCCATACACACTATGCTTCAAACGTGTTTCAATATAATATTTTTTGTATTTATACAAGTTTTGGAGAAAACGATTTTTCATTTCAAAGGCTAAGTTTCGAAAAATACGGTTTTTGTTTAAAGCTAATATTGTCATGCCTCAATAAATAATTCAAATAGTTTGTAATATGTGTGCATTTTTGGTCACACATATTTGTGCTTCAAAAATTTTAAAAAACTTATTTTTTGTGGATTTTATGAGATTTTATGGGATTTTATAAGAAATTAAAAGCCAATATTTCATAACCTAAAACCCTGGTTTTGGGTTGCTAACGGTCGACCGATCGATCGACCGAAGTCTGGCTCGGTCGATCGATCGGTCGATTGACATGCACAGATGTGCACAGGCTTTAGGGTCTACCGAGCATCGACTGATCCAGAGAGTATGCTCTCTGGATTTGGCCCCGGTCGACCGGCCCAAAGAGGGAGCTCTTTAGTTCTTGTCATGGTCAACAGGGCGGTCGACCGATAGGCCCAGCCTTTGGAGGCAATCGACCGACCGGTCTACCGACAACCCCAACGGTCGAAAATCTGACCGTTGGCGGTCGACCGACAGGTCATTTTGACCTGTTTTGAACCCCTACGGCTATATTTTCAAACCCCTATATAAAGAGGTCTTTGAGACAAGTTTTCACCAAGATTTACAAGAACAATATTTCCCATCTTCTCAAGTATTTTTAAGCAAGTTTTTAAACATGTTTTTGAGCATCAAAATTCTATCTTTATTTGTTTTCAAAGTTTTAGAAAAATTAAAGAAAATCAAGTCTTTGGGAATCCTAGTTTTGTTCTTCATTTATCTATCAATTCAAGAGTTTTTCTCAAGTATTTTCTTTGTGTTTTCTTTTTCAAAAGTTTTGTGCACTCACATGTTTGAGCATTTCAATTCAAATCTATCCTCTAGGATCTTGTACTGTGAGAGGCTTTGTTTGTGATCTCTTTAGATCACTAAGAGATTGTTGTGATCTTTGTAATCACCAAGTTGTATTTTCCTTTGCTTTGTGCTTAGCTAAGTGCCCACCTCTTGTGTAGAGGCTTGTGTTTGAGAGAGGAGTTGTGTACTCTCGGTGTTGTGTTGTAATTCTTTGGTGGATGTCCCTTTGTGAAAGGTCCTATGTGAATACAGTGGAAATCCTTCTATGTAAAGACGTGGACGTAGAGCAGTGGCTCGAACCTCGAAACATATCTCGGTGTTTGCTTTTGATCTTCTATCTTTCATCTCTCTCTTTATATCTTGCATTGCTATTTATTGCTCATATCATATACATGCTTGGTATTATTTTTGTACCCACACTTGTGTTTAATCAAAAGAGCTAAAGTAACACCTCATCTCATAATTCAGAGGAATCATGAGGAGTAGTTCCAGAGCTCTTCAGGGGAAATTCAACTCACTCTTGATTACACGTTATATGTTAGTAATTGGTTTTTAAATTCTGCATTATTTTTCCTAAATTAGCTTGTACACCTATTCACCTCCTCTAGGTGTACATTCAAAAATAAGATACATGTTCAGAAACTTAAAGCTCAGCTCAAGAAAAAAGTTGACATGAAGGATTTGGGAGAAGCCAAGAAGATCTTAGGTATGGAGACCACTCGAGACAAAGGCTTAGGCAGACTTTGGCTATCCCAGGAGAACTAAGTTCTCAAGGTGTTAGAGAGATTCAACTGGCAGAAGCAAGACCAGTCACTACTCCTTTGGTAGGTCATTTCAAATTATCCTCCAAGCAGTGTCCACAATCATCGGAAGAGGAGGAAGAGATGTCTCGAGTACCATATGCTAGTGCGGTGGGTCCACTCATGTATGCTATGATCTGTACTAGGCCTGACTTAGACTATGCAGTAGTAAAGTTCGTCAGTTCATGTCAAATCCAGGAAAACAACATTGGGAAGCAGTGATGTGTGTGTTACGATATCTGCGAGGGACTGTAGACTAGGCTTAGTATTTCAGTGATTGAAATGGGGAAGCCTAGGTTACTATAAAGCTATGTTGATGCAGATTATGCAGGAGACCTTTGATCAGTGAAGATCTACAACAGGCTATATGTTCATAGTAGCTAAGTGCATTATTTATTGGAAGGCAAAGTTGAAAAATACAATTGCTCTTTTAATGACAGAGGCGGAGTACATGGCTGCAGTTGAGACATCAAAGAAAGCTTTGCGGTTGAGAGGATTGGTTGAGACATTTAGTATCATACGGGATTCAGTTCAGGTTCATTGCGATAGCCAGAATGAGATTCATCTCGCTAAGGGTCACAAGTATCACAAGCGGATGAAGCACATTGATGTGAGGTATCACAAGATATGTCAGTGGGTCATGGGTGATAAGGTGATCGATTTGGTAAAGATAGCACGAAGAAGAATCCAATAAATATGATGACGAAGACCATCCTGGTGGAGAAGTTCAGAGCATCTCTAAACTTCATCAAGATTCTCCAAAGGTAAAGTGACGAAGGGACTCTTAGGAAAGAGCCATGTGAAGACAAAAAGGGGGAGAAAGGAAGGCGAATGTCGCAGAGGCCAATTTCTATGAAGGGACTCAATGAACATGATGCAAGGTAGAGATTATTAGAGTGCCTCATTTTCATTAGAGAAGAATTCGGATTCTGGCAGGTTCCTAATACGATCTGTCCTTATATGCATTGGAGAAGAATTCAGCTTTTGGCAGTTTCCTAATACGGATTTTTCTCCTATTTTGATTTGGATACAAATTTTTTATTTCTCTAAGAAGGTGCTGATTTGAGTTCGTGTTGGACTAGGATCATTTTAGGTGCTTATATAACCCCTTGGGGTGGCCTTTCAAAAGAGTGTCAAGAATTCAAGAAAATTTTAGAATTTCACCATTAAGAGTTATAAGAGAGATATCTTCTTGTAACTCTTATATTTTCTTCACTGTTTTCAATAAAGATTTCTCCCCTCCTCCCTGTGGGCATAGGCACATTACCAAAACACGTTAAATCTTGTGTTTCTTAGATGTGTGATGATTGCTTGCTAGTAGTAGATCTTTTATGTTTTCGCTTCCGCTGTTGAGTCTTCAACTCAGTATTTTTTTGTTATTTGATCGGTGATAGATCATCAATTCACTAATGTTTCTTCATTGTAAAATTACAATAGTCATGGTATGTGATAGGGCACTGATCTAGGGTCAAAACTCAATGGTTGATTGTGAGTATCTAAAAGATAAAAGATTTCTTGTTAGATGTAAAACTTTAACTAATTGTAACACTTTAATTTTAACAAGTGTTTATTTCATTTATACAAACATTATATATACAAGATTTCACAAAATATAAATTATTCCATTGACTTCACGTACAAAGATCCTATTACTATACATACGAAATTTCTTCATCAAAGCATCGACTATAACCTTAAACACTCAATTTGAATCCACAAACATATTTTGTGTATTATTTTCTGTCCGATTGGACTCCATCAATATCTTAGACTATATCCTCAAATTATTCCAGACAATAGAGTAAAGCTATATCAAAACTCTTCTTATATAATAATTCCCATAATATAAAACATATCTGTATAAAATTTCTCTCAAAATAGTATTAAAAGTCCATAATCTTACAATATAATGTATTCTTTACATTATCACAGCTGAATTTTCATCATTTCACATTAAGATTCTTAATATGGTTCTTTCGCTCTGATTTAACTTTCATTTGAATGATATTTCAAGTATCTTTATTCCAGCGTTCCATACCACTGACAGCTCATATTGAGGGCCCACACCCCGAGAAAAACACATCGAAACAAGGCAGTGGGTATACCCTCATTCGAACGTAAAAAATAATTAATATCACGAATCTCGAGATCAATCATGCACATCAGAACTCGCTATCCTTTTATGACTATCCACACATAATAACGCAGTCACACAAACAACGCACACATACATATACATCAATCACATTGATCAATCTTGATGTTGAAACAAACTATTCTAGATTGTATCCCTAGGTCTATACTTCTCTAGGCATTATATATTAGCTCTACTCCTCAATTCTAAATTTGGGCTCTGATACAACCTGTAACAGTCCCAAATTGTTTTATCACCAATTTAACTTTAATCCAGTCTAATTAAAGTAATCAATCTCATAATCTTTTATAATCATCTCTGAATTCATCAAAAAATTTGGCAATATCTCCTCTATAACATAGAGTCTTTCCTAGTACATTAATAAACTAATCTAGTCTTAACATCGACCACCTATCTGTATACAACATCCCACACAATTTAATATACAATTTCAGCTTGACATCACCTACTTATAAATTTTCAGATTTCAATCAAATGAATCTAACTCAAAATCAATAAAATAACACATGATCGAGAGTCTCCCCTCGGCATCACAATCTAACACAGCAAAATCTAATTCATTTTCAGATAAAATTTAAACTCAGATATCTTTATATACACATATTCTTGAACTAATTCACACATGATTAACTGTTTGTTCTAATCTATAACATCAACTCTATATAAACATATAAAAAAACTTTCAATCATAATCAAAAGCTTGGTAGACCCACACCAGGGGTACTCTGAGTTCTTTCAGTGTCATACCCTGCATTCAGCTAATTTTTATCTCTGTTTGGACCTGAAAACATGAATCTGTGGGGGATGAGCTTGACAACTCAGTGAGTAGAGTTAATTTTATTCTTAATTAAAACATGATATTAACAGTGTGTAGTGTACGTGATACATAAAATACAGTATATGTAATACATGAAATACACTGCACATGGTGCAAGAAAATATGTGTTATATGATTGTTCTTAATTCAATTATCTATTTACTGCCAACAAATATTCAATTTGTATTGAAATATGTAGAGCAACCAATGTCAATTTTTTTATTTCAATTTAATGGATCTGTATTCTGATGTCCACATTACCATACCTAGATAACACATCTAACACATGTAAAATATACACACATATGTATATCACACGCGCGCGCGCACACGTATATCAATCATACACAGAATAATAACATTTCACCGCTTTTGACTCCTATCGGATCCCTCTGGCTCCTTTCTCCATAAGATACAAACCCCAACACATTAAAATATACCATTGATCCCACCAAGAATTTAAATCAGTAAACAATATTAACTAGTTCTATCAAGAACTATCATTAACAAACACATGCATCCACATTATATCAAGAGTTTGACACAAAATTAAATACATTAGTTAAAGCAACCACATCATGTTTATTTAATCATATTTATCCGATTTTCTCATCATGTATTACTCATGTAATATTCATCACTTCTTTCAAAACTAGTGAAATAGTTATTAACACTCTTTCATAATAATCATAATATTTTATTTGGAGAATTTTAAGTAGTACACATGCACAATCTAGTTAAATCACTATTATAACGCTAACCCAACATGGTATAACATCACAATAATTTGAACATCCAGATTCTTAGTAATATAAATTCATTACTTAATTTCTGTAAATATTCGTGTGTCTCAATCCAGAATTTAATAATAAACAAATTTACGCATTTATCAGGAGTCATATTTGTAATTATTGCATAATTAAATCTAATCTATAGGAAACCTCACTCATCTTTATCTGATTCCATATATTAGCATCACATACGTGTAGTTCTCATTTTCACGGTCATGACTGTTGACACTCTAAAAAGACAAACTCTCAGACAGCTTTTCAACCGGTCTGAATAATGTCTAACTTGTCAATATTTACTAAAGACAAGTCACAGACAAGATGACGACCAGTTTCTGCCCATCCCCGAGGGACAAATCAACGACTTAGACTCTACTGATCCAATAAAGCAGGCAGTAAGTTAAGGTTCCCTTCAAAGAGACCTAAGCAGACCTAAGATGCTAAGTTAGCTCAACACTTAGCATCACATGAAACCCAAAGGGATAGCCTCGCCTGAGAGGCTAAGTTTGTCTAGCTTTGCTTCAAAGCTCTCCATAGAGAGCTCATTTATAGCTTAGCTTGAAACTTTCTTGATAGTTTCGCATGAAGCTTTTCAGAGCTCCACAGAGAGGTAACTTATAGCTTCACCAGAGGCTAATTATAGCTTCGCATGAAGCTCTACACAGCCGTACAGAAGGCCAACTTCTACCTTCGCCTGAAGCTTGGCACAACTCCGCTGAAAGAGCTAAAATGCTTAGCTTCGTCTCAACTGTCTAGCTGCGCCTGAAGAAGCTAGCTTCACATGAGGAAAGTAACCATCCCATTAAGTTAGTGGGGGGAGTTAATGGGTAGTTACACCCATGATCTCTCATTAAGAGGAGACAATTAAGGGAATCATAACTCCCTATTGCCTTACACCCATGATCCCCCATTAAGAGGAGATAATCAAGAGAATCATAACTCCATATTGCCTACTGGGGGGTGTTAATGGCTATTAACAACCATGATTCCTCATTAAGAGGAGACAATAAAGGGAGTCATAACTCTCTATTGCCTTACACCCATGATCCCTCATTAAGAGGAGACAATCAAGGGTATCATAACTCCCTATTGCCTAGTGGTGGGAGCTAATGGGTAATTACACCCATGATCCCTCATTAAGAGGAGACAATTAAGAGAATCATAACTCCCTATTGCCTTACACCCATGATCCCTCAATAAGAGGAGACAATCAAGGGAATCACAACTTCTTATTACCCAGTGGGGGAGTTAATCGGTAGTTACAACGATGGTCCCTCATTCAGGGTACACAATCAAGGGAATCATAACTCCCTATTGAGCTTATAAATAGCCCACTAGTAGGCTAGGCTCATAGTCTTGAAGAAATTCAAGTTCAAGAGGCTTTTTGAAGAGCATAAGTTTTTTTGGTAGCTTCAAAGCTTAAGCCAACAAGATATCTACTCTCTCATCTTCAAGAAATCAGAGAATCGATTCTCTAATTCTACAAAGATAAATTCAGGGTATTAACACCCTAAGGCCTTCCTCCCTTTCAAGGAATCTCCGGAAACAGGCAAGAAGAAATTCCCAGGCAATAGAATTCGAAGATTAATCGCTCGCTTTGTCAAAGGGATACAGTGATCACGCGCTGATCAGATTCCTACCGGTATACTTTTTTAGAAATCTCAGAGGAGATCTACCAGTATAAATTTCTTTTCTTTAAAGAATTACTTGTTATTTCATTCCTCAATTCTTTTTTGTAAGTTTTCCCTATCAATTTTTAATGGAAAACATGATGGTGACTCTGCTGGGGTATGTATTCTCCACTGCTGAGAATCAAGTGTCATAATGCAATGCTCAGACCCTCGGTCTATTGCTAAAACATTGGTCATTCCAAGATAAGTTTGAACAACTTTTTTTTTGGGGCAGCAAAAATTCCCTACATGTGTGCAAGCACTGGGAGGCTACCGTAGCCAGAGCCCCTCGGATGCCTCTATTTTCCATTGATTTTAGGTAAAAGGGAAAACTTACAAAAGAGATCGAGGAGCTAAATTACAAGTAATTAAAAAGAAAATTACAGGTAGATCTCCTCTGAGATTTTTGAGAAAATGTGCCGGCAGGAATCTGATCAGCGCGCGATCACTTTATCCCTTTAATGATGCGATCGGTCAGACGATCGAGCTGCCTCCTCTTGGGAATTCCTTCTCGCCTAGTTCAAAAAATTACTTGAGAGGGAGGAAAGATCTTAGGGTATTAGCACCCTGAATTTATCCTTATAGGATTAGAGAAGTTCTTTGAATTCATGGAAGCGATAGAGTAGATCTCTAATCTCCTCTCTATCCTTGCCCGTCTCTCCTCTCTCCTTGCCTGCCTCTTCTCTCTGTGTGCCTCTGGTAGGCTATTAATAAGTGGGAACAGGGTAATCATCGCCCTCTAAATCTGAAAACATATTAAATCAATCTATTTCACATCTGAAAAGTAGCTTTGTTGCGAGGCTAGAAACAGCTTCTGTGAAGCTAGGAATAGCATATAGCACCAATCCCTTGATTTGCTCCGCTAAATGAGGGATACTCCCTTGATCCTCTCTAGTTCATTGAGAGATCTCCCCTGATCTTCTTACCTGATTGGGAGAGTCAAAAGATCATGGCAGGTAACTGCCAAATTTGATTTCAATCAACATGATCTCATCTGGAGATTTGATTTCATCTGGAGATTTGATTAGTCAAAATGACTATAAAGGACTCGTAGTGGAGTCATTGCGTTGAGCTCATAGCGGAGCTGGGAGAAGCTTCTGGCGAAGCTAGAAGAAAGCTCTCAGCGGACCTAGATAAAACTTGTGGCGAAGTTACCAGTCAACCTTTTGCGCGGCTGCGTGGAGCTTTGAGCAAAGCTAACTTTCTATAGAGTTAACTGAGCATTTTCAGGTGAAGCTGTAAGTTAGCTCACAGCAAGGCTATGAAGGGGCTTCCTGCGATGCTAAGCAACTTTAGTTTCTCGTGCGAGACTTATCTCGTGGGTTCGTGCGAGACTAAGTGTTAAGCTAACTTAGTGTCTCTGGACCTTCTTGGGCCTTCTCACAGGCTTGTTGGCCCAGAGGCCTTCCACTCTAGTTTTGATAATGATTAACTCATGTAGTTATAGTTTACTAATAATCTTATGATATTTAGTTTCAGATATTTAACCAAGATATTAGTAGGTGATTAGCTTTAAGAAAGGTGTTTTGGAGCTTTCACATGGTGATTCAAGAGCTCGAGCGTCAAGTTCATATCTAGCACTCGTTGGAGTCAAGCTCAGTGGATCACGTTTGGATCGAGTCGGCTTGGAGACGGCGCTCTTCAAGAAGACCTCGGTTTGTTTTAGAATAGTTAGTTTAGATCCATTGTTAAAGATTAGATAGTGTGATATGTTCAAGTTCACAACACACACTTGTTTTAAGTTTCATGTTTATTGGTTTTGGTTTTCTATTTAACCGATCTTGGTTTTCATGAATAAAATTGAATCAAAATAAGTTTACATGATTTAATGTATATTAGATTTGATTTATATACATGTATGCTTCATATTCTTAGAAAAACTTATTTTGATAACCTATTCATGTATTTGGGCTTTGTATTTAAACAAAACTTATTTTTGGATTTAATGTTAAAAATATTGATATATATTTCTTTCATGTATATTGGATTCTATCCATATACTATATGGTTCAAAATTGTTTCAATATCATGTTTTTGTATTTACATGAGTTTTGGAGAAAATGATTTTTCATTTCAAAAATCTAAGTATTAAAAAATACGGATTTTGATTTTTGGCAAAATTTGTAAGTCACAAAAATGGTTCAAAATGTTTGTAATATGGTTTGATTTTTACTCAAACATGTTTGGTTTTAAAGATATAACAAGAACTTATTTTTGTGGATTTTTAGAGATTTTATGGGATTTAATTAGATAATAAAAACCCAAGTTTTAAGTTCTGAAAATTGCCTGCCAGGCTCTGGCGGTCGACCGACCGGTCGACCAGACAAGGAGCCGGTCGACCGAAACGGTCGACCGATGTGCACGAGACGTGCACAAAGGCCAAGTTGGCTTGGCCGGTCGACCGTGCGGTCGACCGACTGAAGTCACCCCACTCTCGGGTCGACCGGACGGTCGACCGTAAGCCTTGGCCCGGTCGACCGGGCGATCGACCGGCCAGACCGGCCAGAGAGTCGTTGCTCTCTGGTTCTGGCACGATCGACCGGGTGGTCGACTGAAGGGCTCAACGTTCGATTTTTTGACCGTTGGCCGGTCAACCGGGCGGTCGACCGGAAGGCCAATCTGGGCCTTTTCCAGCTGCCAACTGGCAGATTTTCTTGGGGGTTATAAATACCCCATTCAAGAGCTAAAATTTCTATTTTCTCTAGTGTTTTAATAAAAGTTTTCAAAAGAGTTTTCAAGCCAAAAGATTTCATCTTTACTTTATTTTAAAGGGTTGGAAAAATCAGGAAAAGGGAAAAGTCTTTGGGATAGTTTTTGATCTTCACTTTATATTCATTCTAGAAGTTTTCCCAAGAGTTTTTCTTTGAGTTTTTGATTTTCAAACTCTTTATTTCTCACACTTGAGCTCATCTACTATCCTATCTATTAGGATCTTTGTTTTGTGGGAAAAGAAGTTGTTTGTGGTCTTTTGATCTCCAAGTTGTAAACCCTCCTTATTTGCGATATCCCTCTTGTGTAGAGGTTGATTATTGGAGTGGTGGCTTTGTGCTCTATCCCTCTAGTGAGAGGTTGATTGGTTGTTTGGCTTTGTGCTCATCCCTCATTTGTGAGGTTGTTTGGCTTTGTGCCTAGCCTCTAAGTATAGAGGTTTTAATTTGTAAAGAGAGGAGTTGTGTACTCCCGGTTATTGTATTGCCCACAATGCTCAGTCGAGGTTCCCTGTGTGGGAAGTCTTTGTGGACGAGTTAGTGAAAATCCTTCTGTGTGAAGGCGGGGACGTAGAGCTGTGTGCTCGAACCTTGAAACATATCTCGGTGTTTGCGTTTGATCCACTTTCTCTAACTCTCTCTTCCTTTGTGCATTGATTCATATTGTCATATCATATCATGCTTGTGTTGTTTGTGTGTGCCTCACTTGTGTTTAACCACGAGAACTTCATATAGCACCTCAACTCGTATTCAGAGGAATCAAGAGGGGTTAGTCCAGAGCCCTTCAGCGGAAATTCGGCTACACTCGTTGGTTACACTAAGTATGTTGCAATTAAAGTTTTAATTTCCATATTATTGTTCATTGATTAGTCGTACACCTATTCACCCCCCTCTAGGTGTACTTTCAATTGGTATCAGAGCCTACGCTCTTGATATTAGATTTAACTATCTTGGAGTGTGATCTTGCTTTTGCTAATCTATCATTTGCATTTGCACACTTATATTGTTTATACACACTCATGGATTGCTTGACACCTCTCATGTTTGATGTTTCCAACATTGACGTGTGAAAATTTAGAATGCCCATGTACTTGAAACCGTAGGCTTGCATGTTTTCCTTGCCGCTACCAAGAAATCCTATCTTGGTAATAGCAAGCATATAGAGGCCAATGCACAAGCCCTAATGGCACTTAGAAGCACATTTAATAAAGAATATCTTATGTTGGTTTCTAATTGTGATTCCGCCTTTGCAGTGTGGAACACATTGACCTCCTCTAATCTTCAAACGCCAACCATTGTGGAGGATGAATCTAGTGGAGAATCCGAGCAACAATGCTACATGGTCCAAGGGAATTACTCCCTTGATGTATATTCGGAATCTCAATTAGATGATGATGATGCTAGTTCTTCTAGTAATGATTATATTGATGCCAATGCTTTGAATGAAGAACTTTTAATTGTTTGTGAAAAGTTACTTGAAAAATATAATCTTTTGAAAAAGAAGAGTTTTAGACTTAACAAAGAAAATAAGGATTTGCGTTCAAAACTAGACTTGATTTTGCAAGAGAAAGTGGAGATTTCTAGTGAAAGGGATTTATTGAAATCCAAACTTGACCTTGCTCTAAAAGAAAATGAAATTTTGAAAAGTAAAAATGATTGTGAAGATGTTTTGAAGAAAAATGAAACTATATCTTCAAAACCTGTTTTTGTTTTAAAAGAAAATGATTCTTTGAAAAAAAATTGATTTGATTTCTAAAGAATTGAAAGATTGCTTAAATAAAAATAAAACTCTGAAAAATGATTTATAAACTCTCATGTTTGCCATGCTAGTGTAGCGTCACATTCTAGCCACCTATTGCATGCACCTCTTCTTCCATGATTGAAAATAATATTTGTACGCTTAAGAGGAGTGTGGATTGTTTGGGCTCCACTTTGAGCCATTGTGCTTTGAACCACTCACGTTTGGAATCTATGTTTCGAAAGAAACAAATTCCTCCTATGCATGCACACAAACCACGGCATACACATGCTTCCCACATTCACACCCATCACACAATGTATGCTCATGTGTACACATGTACATATTGTGGACGTAAGGGCCACCTTGCTAAGTTTTGTTATGATCGTATATATGATTCAAATTTAGCAACTAAATTTGTTTGGGTTAGGAAAGGAGCTAACCCCTATAGACCCAAAAGAGTATGGGTACCAAAGACCACTCCTATTTTATTTGATATAGGTGTGGGCTCTCACATGACGTGAGAGTGATGGTGCCTTGAGGTGGATGCGTTCCGAGCTTAAAGAGGACTATTTGGATGCATCACTTTCAAGGGGAGATTGGTGAGAGGACCACCTTGGTTTGGAGACATAGAGAGTTGGCCTCATGGTTTTGGTAACTATCTCTTACTCCTCATTTATGTTTGCATGCTTTTAGATCATTCATTTATAGCATGTCTTGTTTTAATTCTCATTATGCCATATGCCATGCTTATTAGGCTATTGACATACATGTATAGCATTTGAGATCATCCATGTTTATATGGACCCATATTTTGTGTTCTATCCATAGTTTAGCTATTATGTATATCTTAACTCTAATTCATGGGCATTTGCCATAATGATCATATAAGTTGTGTTTTGATTTCTATGCTTCATGTTTTTGATTACATGTCTAGATGTTAGTTTTTATTAAAACTTAGGTATATACTTTTACAACTAGTGAGCTACAAATAGATTATTATGTGCTTGTGCTTAAACGCTCATTTGTACCCATTAGAGGTACTAGTATAGTCTAGTTTTGATGACTCATAAATTTTGACTTGTATTCCACATTTTGTACATGTTTTTCATATTTATGTTTAACTTCATATATATGTCTATTTTGTCTAAACTATTAGTCATACATATACATTCTTGAGTCATTTGCCTTCATGCATATACTTTTGTGGACTCGTTATGTTTGAATATGTATGTATACTCTAGTTTGTATAAAACATACATATACCTTGAAGGATTCTAGTTTTAATGATTTTTTTTAAAAATTTCTTATTGAGCCAAATTGCCTATTTCCATGACTATGTCTTTCACAAAACTTGTACACTCATATTACTTGATGTTTTCTCATGATTTTATTTTCATGAGTATGATATGTGCTATATAGATTTTGAGTATTTGATGATCATGTTACTTACATATTTTTCATGGAAAATATTTTTATTTTATTCCTTACTTGAAGGATTTCGTATTAGTTTTCAAATTTTTCATATAACTTGTTCGTATTCTTCATATGGTAGAGTTTTCAATTATGCTAAACTATTTTCAAACCTATTTTTGAAAACCCTTTCTTTCTTAGGGCGGCTGGTCGGGCGACCATGCCTTGTATGCTCTTTATTGAAAATCTATTTAAACATGTGCATGAATGGGTGGTAGGGAATATGAGTTATACACTTGATTCTTATTATACTTTCAATTGATATTATTGGATCTTTTCAATTGGTATCACTATTGACATTCTTTTTGTATACTGATATATGTTTTTATATATGTATGCTTAAATTTCAAATAGTATCAATTTTGATTGGTATTTAATTTTTCATACATATATATATTTTATTTGTGCTTATTATATCTCTATATCTTTCAGCATAAATTTTTGTTATGCTAAGCTTGATTTCTTAAATGACTATTATATTTCAATTGATTATGTTTCAATTGGTATCTTATACAAGCTTATGCATCATTTTGTTTGGTATTTCATAAAGGGGGAGAAAATTCATATTTTACCTTTTAATTTGTTTTGTTTACCTTTGGTATTTTACTCCCACACTTTATGTTGAAAAATGATTGAAAAATGATATTGATTTTTTTAGTATTATATGCTCCTAATGAAAAATTACTTTCAATTGGTACTAATTTTTACAATTGGTATCAAGATTACTCATATGTTTACATCTTTCAATTGATATCAAAATTTTTGGTTGATTTCTTCAAAATATTTTATTTACTTTCAATTGGTATAATATAGGCATGTTTATTTAAATTTATATTAAAAACATTTGTTTTATGTACTTTCAATCGGTATGTTTTATTTATTTTCAATGATATCATGATGCACTAAATTGATATATTTTTTTCAATTGGTATCAAAATATTTTGTTTTGATTTCACCCCTTGTTGATTTTTTTGTTATTTCAGACAAAAAGGGGGAAAACATTGTTTTATTGGTTACTTTAACCCCTTTGTTGATGATTGATAAAAGGGGGGAGAAGTATTTGAGTTTAATGCATGTTTATTGTTTATTTGTAAGTTTATATCAAAGTTTGTTTCATATTGGTTTCAAGAGAGTTTGTTTGATGTTTTGATGTTTTGTTGATATTGGTATCAAGAACATACTTTGTTGTTTTGTTTTATTGATATCAAGAACTTTTGTCAAAATTTTTATTGTTGGTATCAAGAACTTTTATTGATTATATTTCAATTGGTATCAAGAGTTTTATTGATTGCTGTCAAGAGCTTTTATTGCTTTTATTGATAAAGCTTTCAATTGAAATTTTTATTGGTATCAAGAGTAATATTTTAAGTTTATATTTTCAATTGGTACTTAAGAACATGTTTATTTCAAAAAGAGGGAAAAGTAATTTACCTTAAAAATTTGGTATCAAAAGCATGTTTATTTCATTATGCATGTTTGTGCATATTCATGTTTAATATTCATTGCAGATCTTATTATTTATTGCTATGCATACGTTAAGGGGGAGCTTTTTTGAAGCTTAACTTTAATCCATGCATATATAACTCCATGAGTTTTGTCATCATCAAAAAGGAGGAGATTGTTGGCCCAGAGGCCTTCCACTCTAGTTTTGATGTTGATTAACTCATGTAGTTATAGTTTACTAATAATCTTATGATATTTAGTTTCAGATATTTAACCAAGATATTAGTAGGTGATTAGCTTCAACAACGGTGTTTTGGAGCTTTCACATGGTGATTCAAGAGCTCGAGCGTCAAGTTCATATCTAGCACTCATTGGTGTCAAGCTCGGTGGATCACGTTTGGATTGAGTCAGCTTGCAGACGACGCTCTACAAGAAGACCTCAGTTTGTTTTAGAATAGTCAATTTAGATCCATTGTTAAAGATTAGATAGTGTGGTATGCTCAAGTTCACAACACACACTTGTTTTAAGTTTCATGTTTATTGGTTTTGGCTTTCGATTTAACCGATCTTCATTTTCATGAAAAGAATTGAATCAAAACAAGTTTACATAGTTTAATGTATATTAGAATTGATCTATATACATGTATGCTTCATATTCTTAGAAAAGCTTATTTTGATAACCTATTCATGTATTTGGGTTTTGTATTTAAACAAAACTTATTTTCGGATTTAATGTCAAAAACATTGATATATATCTCTTTCATGTATATTGGATTCTATCCATATACTATATGCTTCAAAGTTATTTCAATATCATGTTTTTGTATTTACATGAGTTTTGGAGAAAACGATTTTTCATTTCAAAAATCCAAGTTTTGAAAAATACGGATTTTGATTTTCGGCAAAATTTATAAGTCACAAAAATGATTCAAAATGTTTGTAACATGGTTTGATTTTTACTCAAACATGTTTGGATTTCAAAGATATAATAAGAACTTATTTTAGAGATTTTATGGGATTTAATTAGATAATAAAAACCCAACTTTTAAGTTCTGAAAATTGCCTGCCAGGCTTTGGCGGTCGACCGACCGGTCGACCAGGCAAGGAGCCGGTCGACCAGAACGGTCGACCGATGTGCACGAGACGTGCACAAAGGCCAAGTTGGCTTGGCCGGTCGACTGTGCGGTCGACCAACTGAAGTTACCCCACTCTCGGGTGGGGGCGGTCGACCGGACGGTCGGCCGTAAGCCTTGGCCTGGTGGACCGGGCGGTCGACCGGCCAGAGATCCGTTGCTCTCTGGTTCTAGCACGGTCGACCGGGCGGTCGACCGCCCCCACCGGAGAGTGGGGTAACTTCAGTTGGTCGACCGTACAGTCGACCGGCCAAGCTCAACGGTCGATATTTTGACCTTTGGCCGGTTGACGGGAAGGCCAATCTGGGCCTTTTCCAGCTGCCAACAGGCAGATTTTCTTGGGGGTTGTAAATACCCCATTCAATAGCTGTTTTCACAAGAATTTCAAGAGCTAAAATTTCTATCTTCTCTAGTGTTTTAATACAAGTTTTAAAAAGAGTTTTCAAGCCAAAAGATTTCATCTTTACTTTGTTTTAAAGGGTTGGAAAAATAAAGAAAAGGGAAAAGTCTTTGGGATAGTTTTTTATCTTCACTTTATATTCATTTCAGAAGTTTTCCCAGGAGTTTTTCTTTGAGTTTTTGATTTTTAAACTCTTTATTTCTCACACTTGAGCTTATCTACCATCCTATCTATTAGGATCTTTGTTTTGTGAGAAAAGAAGTTGTTTCTGGTCTTTTGATCACCAAGTTGTAAACCTTCTTATTTCTGATATCCCTCTTGTGTAGGGTTGATTATTGGAGTGGTAGCTTTGTGCCCTATCCCTCTAGTGAGAGGTTGATTGGTTGTTTGGCTTTGTGCCCATCCCTCATTTGTGAGGTTGATTTGTATTGGCTGTGTGCCTAACCTCTAAGTGTAGAGGTTGTAATTTGTAAAGAGAGTAGTTGTGTACTCCCAGTTATTGTATTGCTCAAAATCCTCAGTGGAGGTTCCCTCTGTGGGAAGTCCTTTGTGGACGAGTTAGTTGAAATCCTTCTGTGTGAAGGCGGGGACGTAGAGCTGTGTGCTCGAACCTCGAAACATATCTCAGTGTTTGCGTTTGATCTACTTTCTCTAACTGTCTCTCTTACTTTGTGCATTGATTCATATTGTCATATCATATACGTGCTTGTGTTGTTTGTACGTGCCTCACTTGTGTTTAACCATGAGAGCTTCATATAGCACCTCAAGTCTTATTCAGAGGAATCAAGAAGAGTTAGTCCAGAGCCCTTCACCGGGAATTTGGCTACACTCGTTGGTTACACTAAGTGTGTTGCAATTAAAGTTTTAATTTTCGCATTATTGTTCATAGATTAGTTGTACACCTATTCACCCCCTCTAGGTGTACTTTCAAGGCTTTTAAGGACGATCTTGGCTTATTGTCTGCTTCACTGGATCAGTAGAGTCCAAGTTGCTGATTCGTCCCTTTGAGATGGGTGAAGAACTGGTCGTCGGCTTGTCTGCCACTTGTCTTTTGTAGATGTTAACTAGTTAGACATCGTTCATGCAAGTTAGGAATCTTGTCTTTTTTAGAGTGTCAACAAGACCCCCTTCAAAATTTTTGTGAATATGCAATGAAATGGTTCAGATTTTAAAATACTTTGAACTGCTTTGATAGTGTGTGGGTATGAACATCGCCTTGAGGTTGATTTTAACTTCACCTTTAGCCCCACTTTTAAGCTGGAATATGTTCGCTGAGGAATTGTATCCGCTTCCGTGTAGCTTCACTCTTTAGGGTAGCCTCACGGTTATGGGTAGCTTCGCGCTTGGTCTCCCGGTGTGGCTTCACCTTAAATCAGTTTGGAACGACGTTCCTTTCCCGAAGCTAACTGGCTTTTATGAGTTACGAGAAGGATTGTGATTGGAGTTCATTTATGCATCATTTTATACCACAATATTATGCTTTATGTGAATAAATATGGGATTTTTATTGCTTTTTTCCTCTCTTTTTTCAGGTCCAATACTTAATGGAGAAGAAGACCCAACAATTACGTTTTTTAAAGGAATTTAAGAGTAATTTAGAAGCCCACAAGAAGAAAGCCCAGATCTGGATTGATCCAAGCATATTCTCCACTTTCTAAAAGATCCAGCTATGCACACGAGCCATAACAGAATGGCAGAGAATTCGCTAGCGTAACAGCCAAGATTCTGCTACGGAAACGCGACTCTGGCCGCAGATCCACGGCAGTCCTTTGGCCGTTGATCAAGCGTTTGATCCAACGGCTGTGGTGGGAAAACCTCATCTCCTGAAGGCTATAAATAGACCCCTAGGGCCAATGTAATGAGGGAGGAGAGAGGAGCATTGTTGTTTAGGAAAATTGTTGGGGTTTCTCTAAGTTATCTTTAGTCCCTTATGTAATTTTCCTTTTCTCCTTCTAAAATCTAGAAAAGAGAGAGTGAGGGTGAGAAATCATTGTAATTGGAGAAGGTGACAACTCAATACAAGGATTAATCTTTCATTCTTCCAATTTTTTCTTATTCTAGTGCATTTTCTTCTTCAGGATTTTACCTTCTTGTATTTACTTTCTACAATGAATTGTTGCTTGTTCTTTATTTCCATGTCTAGCTAACTCATTAACATGACTTACTAACTTCTAACTCTACTAACTACTAACTCTTGGGTGATTGCTAACTCATATGAATCATTGGATGCTTTATTTTTAGTTTTGCAATTTACAAGTCTCTTTTATCCCCAATGAAGATGAGTTATTTTCCATTCTTAGCAAAAGCATTATATCCCCTCTATATGGTTCATGTGAGCCTCACTTAGAGTCTTGTCTTTAGAACAAGTGCCTTGATGGAACATGAAGATGGATCATTTCATTATACTAATGACTATTGTACAAGTTTCTTATTTCATGCTAGCTTGGCTATAGCTTTGATGGACTAATGAATCTTGCATTTTTGCTTAGCATACCTAAGATTGACTATCCTTGTTCCATTATTGAAAATCTATTTAGGGAGCTGATGATTCAAGGAGGCAACTAGCCAAGCCTAGATGAGAACACATTTTCGATATGGGACAATATATTGACTTGACAAAGTAAGACATACCAATGCCGATGAATCAATATGAGGCATGCATCACCCTGATCGTACATATATTTTGTATTCTTTTCATTACACTACTACATTTATCGTGTAATAAATCTGCTAATTTTTTTATCTTAAATATCTATTTTGTAGAAGATAATAATAAAGAGAAAGAGGATTAAACCAAATAAATACCAGTTAAAATCAGATTTAACTAGATCTATTTGGTTAGCTGAGGATGATCCCAGATCTAGTTAGAACAAATCAAGGATTGGGGGGGTAAATGTTCAGCTGAAGATCAGAGCAAATCAGAAAGATAACACCAAATGAAAACCGATAAAATTCAGATTTCTATAATCCATTTTGGTTAGCTAAAGATCAACCGAGGATAATATCAAATACAGAGAGCTAAATGGATAGACAGAAGATCAACGGATGAGATGAAGCAAGTTTGACCCAGATTCTAACTGGATACATTTTAGTATTTGATTCATAACTTTCGCTACCAAATCTCAAATCTGATGATTCAAGATGATCCAAAAAGCAAACTTTTACAGATACAACTCTTATGTTGATAACTATTTCAAATTCTGTTATTTGATAAGTGATATTCAGCAATCAACACGCCAACAAACTACAGATCAGAATTGAATATCCACATCAAATCACGTTTGGAGATAAGGGGAGGATTCAAATTAAGAAATAGCCAGCTTTTCCTATCTTCATCTCCTCTAACCTCTGCATTTCTTCTATAAATACTTGCAATCTCAAAGACAAAGGGGAGGACCAAGCAGAGAGCAGAACTTATGCTAATTTGTAGTTTGTAACTTAGGTTTTTTAGTTTTCTTTTATGTAATTTTCGTTTTATTTATGTAACTGAGAGGAGAGGAGACTTTCATGGAGGAATGAGAGCAAGCTTGTACTGAAGGTGACACTGTGTAAGTGATCTTTTCTTCCATTGTTATTTGAATCGAATCAAGGTTTCCTTTTCTTTTCTATTCTTGTTTTTGTTCGCTTCCCTCTTTTATGTTTGTGGATCCAAATGAAACTGATATCCTCGAAGTTGCCTTGTCCTTGCAAGTGCCGTTGATGGCTTATGGTGATGGATATCCATTTCTATGGGGAAGATCTCATCTGCCATGCTTTGCTCGCCTTCAAGTAAAAGGTACATCGTCGATACGGATAAAAGGTAAGCAGGCGCCAAAGAGCTAAGTATGTTTTTTAGGTTTTTGTTTTTCTTTCTTTTCTTGTAACTTTTAGTATAGATCACCAACACCATAATCACCCAAATCTCTTTCACTCTTTCAATTTCTTTGTACATAGCACTTCTATTTTCTCCATTTTCTCATTCTACCAATTTCTTCCTAACTTGATTTTAACTCCATTTTTCTCTTTTCTTTTAAGAACTAAAAGAAGAATTTTTAACCATTAACTGTAGCATAAAAGAGAACTTACTTAAAAAGCTTCCATCGCTAGTCCCTCCATGTGGATCACGACCCGCATAGCCACTTGCTATAGCGGTAGAATTGAGCACCTTGTACTACTGTTTTAAAAGTTCTGAAATTCTATATTTGTGTGCAGGTTCAACCTCAATCAAATTTTGGCGCCGTTGCCTGGGAGGGACGGTAAGTAATTCTCATTAAAGTTTACATTTTTTGTTAATCTTCTTCTTGATTTTTGGTGTACAGATTTAACAACAAGGAACTTTTGCTGCAGTGGACATATAAGTGGCGTTGGACTCTGCTCAAAAAAGTAGAGCCAAGAAGCCCTCAGATTTACTACATTCCTGTGGCAATCTGAGTGAATTACTAACCTGTATTTTCTACAGGTTAGCTGAATTGTAAAGTTTAATATCTGTAGCTATTAATTTTCTTATTTGTCTTACTGTACTTCGTTTCTAACCTCAATAGTAAAATGATATTTGTTAAATGCTAAAAACGGTTTTGACTTTGCATTTAGGCACGTATCTAATTCGTTTACATTTTACATTACTGTTGAAGAGTGCTGAAGAGTGCTGGAGTAAAAGGTACGTTTGTATGGTATATAGTTTAGGAAATATTTTTGAGTGATTATTTGCTTGTTGAATGTTACTTTTCTTTATCCTGCACACTTTGCACGATCAATCTTAAGGGCTTGTCCTATAAATAATATAAGGTGGGAAAATCATTACCCTCCTTTAGCCCACAAACAATCTCCTGACTCACTAACCCAAGCCTAACTAAAAATAAGTAGACGTTGGCCCTAGGGACATCTCGGACTTAATTAGGAGATTATCCTAAGGGGGAATGTGTTAGAATTTGACTCCTGCCAAATCAGTGTCTAAGGAAAGGGATTGAGGGGCGAAACCCCGAAGGCTGGTGGTTTGGCTTAATTAGGCCCGTCGCTTTTGCACGGATAACTCCCATAAATCTTGCCCTGACCTGGCTGATTAGCTTGTAGTCAAAGTCTGCATTATCCTCCCATAGACAGTCTAACTAGTTAGGAGTCGTCTAGGTCAAAGGTCTACCCTAACTTAGTTTAAAACTTTTTTGCTTTGTCTGCTTATTTGTTTGTGTTTTATTATGTGATATGGCTTATAACAATAATTTTTTCAATTTTAATGGTAATCGATATTACACCTCTTTTTTGGATATTACCAATCTGGCATATCATAACATTAACCAACCTAGTGTGCCGGATTGGTCTTATCCAAATCAATATAACCCATGCCCCCAATCTTATAACCATAGTTTCCAGAATAATTTCAACTTTTTACAGAGTCAATGAGGATTCACCTCCCCCGAGTCCAATTTTCAACTAACTTGTCCTCCTTATCCACCTTGTCTATAATATTTTCAAGATTCATACTCAGTTCTACCAGTCCAAAATAGAAAATCATCAATTTTGGAAATGAGTATGCGTGAGTCCAAACAACAATCGCAAAATCTGATGGACTCACAATTTCACCACCATTTCCAAAATAATACTTCATCTTTTCAAGACCAATCGCAACAAAATGATGAACCAATCAACTATGAAAAGATGCTTGAAGCTATGACTCAGGCTCAAAACGCTCGTAATCATGACATAGATAAGATGGTCCAAACTCTACGTTCTCACCGTTTGGCCAGTTCTGATTTTGCTAACCATTCTGTTAGAGCCGAAGAGTCATGTTGTTTTGGAAAACAAGGTTCCATTTCAGCACAATCATTTGAACTTGCCCAAACTCTAAATTTTGAAAGTGACATTGACAGTTTGGCAAGTTATCCCTTTCCTGAAATTGAACTTGAGAATGAATATGATCATAAACCTCAAATTAGTGATTCAATTCTACTTCCTAATTCAATTATGACTCTGGTTTCTTCACCTGATTTCAATCTTTATCCCGAGTCAACATTAGATCTTGTGCCAATTCATAATGAAATTGAATCGCCTATCTTTGATGATCATCATATTGAACTTGACCAATTTTATACTTTTGAAAGTCCCATGGACAAATTGGCAAGTTCTCATTTTTATGAAATTAAACTAAATGAGAAATGTGACCTAGATTCTCAATTTGGTAATCCAGTTCAAATTCTCGAATCAATATTGACTCCTGTTTTGTTACCCGACTTGAGTAATATTTTAGAGTCAGTTTTGACTCCCACACCTGTCATTCTTGAACTTGAATCACCAATATTAAGTCACATTCTATTATGGCAAAATGAATGTGGACTTGAGTTTCAACTTCTTAATTTGGACCCACTTCCTGAACCAATCTCGACTCTTGAACCTTTACTTGACTTAAGTCATTTTTCTGAGTCGATATTAGTTCCCATACTTCCAAAGTCCAAGTTAATCATTCTATCTTTTCAAACTCTATTTTAGGACAAGGCGGTTGACAAAATTGACTCTGAAATTAATTATAAAATTTGGAAATTAGATTGGGTTAATTTTTTAATAAAAATAATTCATGTATACATCATTTTAGTGGGTTATATTAGAGAGATTTCTGGTGGGTTCCTTCGAACTCCATGCAAAGTCGATTGGGTCGTATTTCATAGACCAATCAGGCCACCACCGGAACCACCACCTTAAGGTAGTATTTTCCTTCCCTGTCTTCTTTTTCATGCATCTATGCATTAATTCATACATTGAGGACAATGCATGAGATAGGTGTGGGGGGGAGGTTTCTAACATAACTTAGGTTTTTCTTTTTATTAAAAAAATACAAAATTTTTTTTAACATTTTCTTTACTTTTAAAAACATTTTGAAAATAGAAACAATATTTTGACATATTTTTTTAAGAAACTAAGTCAATTTTAAGGAATAGGAAAATCAAAATTAGGATTTGTTAAACATGGTCAAAATAAGATTATTTGTTTGATTTTTAGGGTTAGGAAGATAATTTGTCAAAGTAATTTAGTCTTGATCTTTACCTTAATGACATATGCACACTTCATACACTTACACACTTAGGGTTCAAAAACAAAGATTCTTACGCCTTATAAAAAAAGAGAGAGAAAAAATATATCTATGAAAGATGAACAAATCTAATTATTGATTAGCTAGGTGCTTTGGCCTAAGTAAGCCTTGGTATTTATGCGAAAAATGATTAGATAAGTTTGAGAAAATATATATATATATAAAAAATCCTCTGATTAATCTTGGTATTTGTGCCTAATAAAGTATAAGTATTCATGCCTAAAGTGGTTCATATAATAAAATTCTTAGTTTTGTGGCCTTCTTTGCTCGAGTCCTTAAGTCCTTGGGGTGTTTTCTCACCCGGTGCCCTAAGACGTTTTGGTTTGGGAGTCATCGATTAAAGGCTCGTTACATGGACAGATTAGAAAACCTAATAGAACTAAGAAATAATACCACCAAAAATATATATGTATAAATAAATAAGGCATAAGAGTTAGAGTTAAAGAACCCTTAGTCAAAATTTTCATGGTCACAAGGTGCATATGACTTAGGGTAAAGTAATAGACTAGATTAGAAGTACAATTTGACTCCTTACTTTGATTGATAACAAACTTTTGAATAGAGACAAAGTTTAGGAATGAAAAATTCGGTTTTCCCATAACTTATAGATTATTTAAATCTTACAATAATATTTCAAATAATTTTAACTTTCAAAATGCTTTTCGAAAATACTAACTCTTTGTTACTCTTTCTTTATAGATTTTGTGGGTTCAATCCACTGAAAATCCTCACGAGACGAAACTCGTCCTCTAGGGGAAACCTAGAGGTTTAACGGCTTGTTGCACATTCTCAATGTAATCGCGTAAGCTGCGAAAGTGGTCTAATAATCTTTAGTTTAGTTTTGTTGATTTGCTCGAGGACAAGCAAAAGATAGGTGTGGGGGTGTGATCGTACGTATATTTTGTATTCTTTTCATTACACTCCTACATTTATCGTGTAATAAATCTGCTAATTTCTTTATCTTAAATATCTATTTTGCAAAAGATAATAATGAAGAGAAAGAGGATTAAACCAAGTAAATACCAATTAAAATCAGATTTAACTAGATCTATTTGGTTAGCTGAGGATGACCCAGATCTAGTTAGAACAAATTAAGGATTGAGACAAATGTTCAGCTGAAGATCAGAGCAAATTAGAAAGATAACACCAAATGAAAACCGGTAAAATTCAGATTTCTATAAATCTATTTTGGTTAGCTAAAGATCAACTGAGAATAATATCAAATACAGAGAGCTAAATGGATAGAGAGAAGATTAACGGATGAGATGAAGTAAGTTTGACTCAGATTCTGACTAGATATATTTTAGTATTTGAATCATATCTTTCGCTACTGAATCTCAAATCTGATGATTCAAGATGATCCAAAATTAGACTTATAGGGCTACAACTCTAAAGTTAATCACTATTTCTAATTCTGTCATTTGATAAGTGATATGAAGCAATCAACACGCCAACAAACTGCAGATCAGAACTGAATATCCACATCAAATCAAGTTTGGAGATAAGGGGAGGATTCAAATTCAGAAATAGCCAGCTTTTCCTAACTCATACTCCTCTAACCTTTGCATTTCTTCTATAAATACCTGCAATCTCAAAGGCAAAGGGGAGGACCAAGCAGAGAGCAGAACTTAGGCTAATTTGTAGTCTGTAACTTAGGTTTTTAGTTTTCTTTTATGTAATTTTTGTTTTATTTATGTAACTGAGAGGAGAGGAGACTTTCATGGAGGAATGAGAGCAAGCTTGTACTGAAGGTGATACTGTGTAAGTGATCTTTTCTTCCATTGTTATTTGAATCGAATCAAGGTTTCTTTTTCTTTTCTATTCTTGTTTTTGTTTGCTTCCCTCTTTTGTGTTTGTGGATCCAAATGAAACCGATAGCCTCGAAGTTGCCCTGTCCTTGCAAGTACCGTTAATGGCTTATGGTAATGGATATCCATTTCTATGGTAGTATAGCTAGACCCTTCATTTTATAGTGTAAATCGGGAATGGGGAAGATCTCATCTACCATGCTTCGCTCGCCTTCAAGTAAAAGGTACATCATTGATACGGGTAAAAGGTGAGAAGGCGCCGAAGAGGTAAGTATGTTTTTTAGGTTTTTATTTTTCTTTCTTTTCTTGTAACTTTTAGTGTAGATCACCAACACCATAATCACCCAAATCTCTTTCACTCTTTCAATTTCTTTATACATATCACTTCTATTTTCTCTATCTTCTCATTCTACTAATTTCTTCCTAACTTGACTTTAACTCCATTTTTCTCTTTCTTTTTAAGAATTAAAAGAAGAATTTTTAACCATTAATGGTAGCATAAAAGAGAACTTGCTTAAAAAGCTTCCATCGCTAGTCCCTCCTTGTGGATCATGACCCGCATAACCACTTGCTATAGCGGTAGAATTGAGCACCTTGCACTACTGTTTTAAAAGTTCTGAAATTCTGTACTTGTGTGTAGGTTCAACCTCAATCACACCCAATGAGAGTAGTAAGTTAGTAGATTAGAATGTTAGTTAGTCATGGCTTTTCTTTCTATCATACTTCAAAAACCCTTTTCTTAAAACATTCACTTTTCAAATATCTCCGTTTTCCTTCCATCTTTCTTTCTGTTTCTTCCTTTTCTCTACAAAACTCACAAAGATTTTTCACTCACTTTCTACATCATTTTATTTTTCATTTCGTAAACAAAGAAGAACTTTTGTTTTTATTCTCGAAATCACAATATAAAAATCTTGAATGCTTCTATTGCTAACCCTCCCTGCGGATACCACCCGTCATAGCTTGTGCTACGAACGGTGATTCGGAAGGAGTAAAGTAAACCTACATATACATTCGGAGTTTTTGATCATCAGTACACGAACATCAACGGCTTACTCTAAACCCTCTCTCAATACAATTAATCCCCTTTCCGAACAAATTTTTGGCGCCGTTATCGGAGAGGCTAACGATTTTTATTTGAGTTTTTGGAATTAAAACAAATTTTTTCTTCTCTGTTGCAGGTTATAGGTTAGGGTAACAGGAAACAAAGACTTGCAGTAACATATAAGTGGTCTTGGGCCTCTGTTCTAGAAAGCAGAGACCAAGTACCCTCTGAATTGTCGCGTTTTCTCAGCTTTGGCCGCAGAACCGCGGCAAGGAGGAGTTCACTACTGACTGGTTTTGTGCAGGGCTGCTTGCTTTGCAAAAATATAGCTTGCTACAAGCTTTATTTCTTGTATGCCATCACCAGGAGCCTGCTAATAAATCAACAGTAAAATATTTATTGAAAAGTTTAAAAATTGATTAGACGTTTGCATTTTAGGCACGTGTCTTTTCAATTCATTTACTTTACTGTTGAAGAGTGCTGGAGCAAGGTACGTTGGCATTGCATTTAGAATAGGACTCATCTCTTGGTTAATTTACATGGCTTTGAGTGAATCTTGTTTGCATATATTGTGCACCTGCACAAATTGATCTTAAGGCACCACCTAAAAACAAGTTAAGGTAGGGATTTAATCACCCTTCCTTGGCCCAAAAATCACAATACAAGCACTCATAATCCCAAACTTTTAATAAAAATTGATAGACGTTGGCCCCTAGGGACATTCGGACTCGTTAAGAGATCAGCTGAGGTTTAAAATTATTTTTGATTCATACTGCAGTCAAATCAGTGTCTAAGGTTGGGATTAAGAGGTTAAGACTCGAAGATACCATAGTTTGGCGTAATTAAGGTCCGTTGCTTACGCACGGATACGTCCCACCGTATTTTGCCCCTACTTGGCTGATTAGTTGTGGTCTGACTTAAGCAATAACCTTCTTCGGTTCATCGAACAGTTAGGAGTCGTCTAGGTCCAGGTATCCTATATAGCTTGTGATTATTTTTTCTTTTTTCTTGTTTGTTATTTTCCTTTTTCGCTTGCTTGCTTGGTGAACGTTGTCCGTGATTGTGCATGTAAGAGTGGTACCGGGATCCAATTTCAGTAAGACTTGTTAGGACTTCTACACTTACACAAACACCACTTCCTGACATAATCCCAATCATGGCTAATAATACTTCTCTCCAAGACAAGTTCTACCCTATTCGCACTTCACTTCCTTTATGCATTCTTTTAACCGAGGCAAATGGAAATAATTTTAAGTTTAAACCATAATTCATAAATACACTCCCTAGGTTTCATGGCCTAGAATCCGAGGACGCATATTTCTTCATTCGTGAGTTTGAAGAAGTATGTTTGATGATGAGAATTCGCCAACTGGGGGAAGACGCTATTAGATTAAGGTTCATTCCCTTCGCGCTTAAGGATATAGCCAAGAAGTGGCTATATAATTTGCCTACCAGTTCTATCTCTTCATAGGATGATTTTGTCAAAGTCTTTCTTAAGAAATTCTATCCCATTCATAAAACGACCCTCATCAGAAAAAACATAATGCAGTTTAAGTAGGAATCAAGTGAACCATTTTGGAAGTATTTCGAACGGTTTAAGATTTACTAGCCCAATGTCCTCATCACGGCATAGAGAAGTGGCGGCAGTGCCAAATTCTCTATGACGGACTAGACTACCAAACTAAGACACTCCTTGAGACCATGTGCCAAGGGGAATTTTTGAAGAAGGATGAGAACCAGGGTTGGAACCTCTTTGAAGCTTTAGCAGAAAAAATCATTCTGTGGGAGTCTTGCCCAGAGAAAACCAATCCCACCACTTCCAGAACTGGTATGCATTCGATTGAATCCTCTATAGCTGCTGAGGCAAAGATAACACAATTGATGAAAAGACTAGAACTACTCGAGGCTAGGGAACCGAATTCTATGAATTAGGTCAACCCACCACCTGTGATCAACCCGGGTTGTACCTACTGTCTGTTTGAGGAGTGTCCTGTCTACCAAGCTCAAATGTACTCTGAGAATATGAATGCAGCATACACCAGACCCAAGTACAATCCATACTCCAAAACATATAACCCAGGATGGAGAAACCATCCAAATTTCTCATGGAGTCAGTCTGGTCATGAGCAACCAAGACAACCATTTCCACATTAATATCCTGCTCAGTCTAATCAACCCAGTTTCTACCAAAGTCCACCAAATTTCCAATCAAGCTTCTAACATAACTTCCAGCGCACAAATCAGCAACAACAAACACAAAATCATCCAGATAAAAAATTGCCAGATTTGGAAAGAATGATTGAAACCTTATCCAAACTCAAGCCTCAATGATGAACACACACAATCAGGCTATCAATAGGTTAGAGGTTCAGATAGGTTAACTGGCTAACTCTTTGAATGAAAGACAAAAGGGAACACTGCCAAGTCAGCCATTGCCCAATCCTAAGAACCCCTTCCCTATTCATGAAGCTGAAGACATAGGCCCAAGTCAATGTAATACTGTTCATATTTTGAGATCTAGAAAGCGGATAGACAATCAGGTTTCTAGTCATCCTGTTCCTAATAAATCAGTGTCAACACCTCCTGTTCTTGTACCACCAACTCAAAATGATCCGTCTTCAAGTTCACCACCTTCAACCTCCAAATCCAATAACAAAGACAAAACAGATGAGCAACCATACAAGCCTATTGTACCATTTCCTAATAGGCTAGCAAACTAAAAGACTAATGCTCAAATGGAGAAGATTAGGGAAATGTTTAATCAGGTCCAGATCAATGTGCCCCTTCTTGATGCCATACAACAAGTCCCCTCATATGCCAAGTTCTTAAAAGATATGTGCACCAAGAAAAGGAAAGCAAATGTCTCAAAGAAGGTCTTCCTTACTTCAAACATAAGTGAGTTGCTAACTGGGCCCATTCCTGTGAAATACAAAAACCCATGGAGTCCAACCATTTCCTGTATTATAGGACAGACCATGATAAACAGGGCATTACTTGATCTAGGAGGCAGCATCAATCTTCTTCCTTTCTCTGTGTATCAGCAACTCGGGTTGGGCGACCTCAGTCCAACCAGAGTTACTATACAACTGGCTAATCGATCTGTAAAGATTCCCAAGAGGGAGATTACAGATGTTCTCATTCGGATCGGGAATTCATTTACCTCGTGGATTTCATTGTTCTAGAGACGCAACCCGTACACAATCCCAAAGCTCAGACCCCTGTCATTCTAGGACAACCCTTCCTAGCCACCGCAAACACAATCATCAACTGTAGGAATGGATCAATGTGTCTAACTTTTGGAGATATGACAAAAGAGGTAAACGTTTCCACCTGGGAAAACAACCTCAAGATTTGGATAATGAGAAGTTTGAAGTGAACTTAATCGAGGGATTAACAAGTGAACATGACATGGAGATTGAATATGAGTCTGATAGAGAATTTAAATTGGAGTCTGATGACTTCAACCTTGATCAAATCATTGAGTCCACAGTGGAGTGGGCCACAAATGCCACCCCTATCCTTCCCTTACGCAAGGAACAACCATTGATAGATCAGGTTCCCTCTTTCGAGCATAAGGTTCTTCCTAGCCATCTCAAGTACCAGTACTTGGGTGAGAAGGAAGCATTCCCGTGATAATTGCGTCCCATCTTATGGAACAACAAGAAGAGGATCTTCTTGCGATGTTAAGGGAAAATCGAGAAGCCATTGGTTGGACCATGGCTGATATAAAGGGATTAGTCCATCCATTTGTGCAACACTGGATTCATTTGACGGAAGATGCAAAACCAAAACGTGATCTACAACGTAAACTGAACCCAATCATGCAAGAGGCTGTTAGAGTTGAGATTTTGAAGCTATTAGACAATGGGATTATCTATCCCATATCCGATAGCCAATGGGTTAGTCCAGTCCGCGTTGTGCCAAAAAAGGCAGGGTTTACCGTAGTAGAAAATGATAAGAAAGTATTGGACTTCCCACGAAGATTCGAGTCTGTATTTATTACCGAAATTAAACGTTGCCACGTGTAAAGATCACTTTCCCCTTTCGTTCATAGATCAAATGCTCGAGAGACTAGCTGGACATGAGTACTACTGTTTCCTGGATGGATATTCAGGATATAATCAAATCCCTATCGCTCTCGAGGATCAAGACAACACTGCCTTCACTTGTCCCTTTGAACATTTGCATATCGAAGAATGCCCTTCGGCCTATGTAATGCTCCCGCAACGTTTCAACGTTTCATGCTTAGTCTTTCTTCCGACATGGTGGAAAGATTTTTGGAGATTTTCATGGATGATTTCTCTATTTATGACGATTCCTTTGAACAATGCTTGCACCATTAAGCTAGTTTTACAACGATGCATGGAGAAAAACTTGGCACTCAACTGGGAGAAGTGTCACTTTATGGTCAAGCAAGGAATAGTCCTAGGGCACGAAGTTTCAAACAAAGGAATTGAGGTTGATAGATCAAAAGTAGAAGTAATAACAAAACTTTCTGAGCCAAAATGCTTAAAAGGCATTAGATCATTTCTACGGTACACTGGCTTCTATAGAAGATTTATTCAGGGGTTTAGCAAAATTGCTAGACCTTTAACGAATTCTTAGGAAAAGATGTGCCCTTCAAATTTGATGAAGAGTGTCTACAAGCTTGGGAGGAGCTTAAGCACAGACTTGTCTCGGCACCAATAATCTCAGCACTAGATTGGACTAGGCCTTTTGAAATCATGTGTGATGCCTCCGATTATGCTATAGGCACTGTTCTAGGACAGCGTACTGATAAAAGGCAACACGTGATTTACTATGTTAGTAGGACGCTTAATGAAGCCCAACTAAATTACACAACGACTAAAAAGGAATTTTTAACAGTTGTGTTTGCGTTGCAGAAGATTCGCCAATACCTACTAGGGTCTAGGGCAACGATTTTCACTGATCACTCTGCCCTTAGATACTTGATGCAAAAGAAGGATGCAAAGGCTAGACTGATTCGATGGATACTTCTTTTGCAAGAGTTTGATTTGAAAATTAAACATAAAAAGGGCATTGAGAATTTGGTGGCAGATCACCTTTCGCGAATTCCAAATGCACCAACTGAGACAATCCCAATCAATGACAACTTTCTTGACGAACACAACTTCACGATGTGTAAAGAGCCCTGGTATACTGATATAGCAAACTACCTTGCAACTGGGCAAACACCTTCAAATTGGTCAGGTCAGGACAAACACCGCTTTATGAGTCAAATATGGTTTTTCTTTTGGGATGAACTGTATTTATTCAAATATTGTCCTGACTAGATAATTAGAAGGTGTCTTCCTGAGGATGAACATCATAGTGTTTTGACATTTTGTCACGAGTTAGCTTGCGGTGGACACTTTGGTCTACGAAAGACTGCTGAGAAAGTCCTTCTGAGTGGGTTCTACTGGCCTACTCTCTTTAAGGACGCTTATACTTTCTACAAGCTCTGTGCCAGATGTCAAATGATGGGTCGAATTACACGTAGAGACATGATGCCCCTTACACCGATCCTGGAGGTAGAGATTTTTGATTTGTGGGGCATCGATTTCATGGGACCCTTCCCTCTGTCTTATGGAAGTCGTAGACTACGTTTCTAAATGGGCTGAAGCTATTCCGACTAGGACAAATGACAACCAAGTTGTCATCAAGTTTTTACGTGAAAATATCATTTCACGCTTCGGAGCCCCCCGTGCGATAATTAGTGACAATGGGAGTCATTTTTGCAACTGAGCTTTTGAAGCCCTAATACGGAAGTACCCTATCTCTCATAAATTATCCACGGCCTATCATCCTCAGACGAATGGGCAAGTGAAAGTCACCAACAGACAAATTAAATTGATATTGGAGAAAACTGTCGGACAAAATAATAAGGACTGGTCCATCAAACTCATTAATGCCCTATGGGCATATCGGACCGCCTACAAGACTGTCATCGGTATGTCTCCATATCGAGTTGTATTTGAAAAACCCTGCCATTTTCCTGTGAAGTTAGAGCATCGTGCTATGTGGGCACTAAAACAGCTGAATTTGGACTTAAACAAAGCCGGTGATTTGAGAAGCTGTAGATATCTGAGTTAGAAGAGCTAAGAAATGATGCATATGATAACACTCGGATATCTAAACACAGAGATAAGCTTTTTGATGATAAATCAATTTATAGGAAAAATTTTGTCTCAGGACAAAACGTTCTGTTATATAACTCTAGACTCTACCTTTTCCTGGTAAACTGAAAACCAGGTAGTCAGGCCCATACATCGTCCAAAATGTCTCCCCTCATGGTGCCATTGAAATTTTCGATCCTAAGAGTGGCAATACTTTCAAAGTCAATGGTCAATGCCTTAAGCCATTTTTCACCACAGAGTCTGAGTCACGCAATGTTCTTGAACTGGGTCTTTGTGACCCAGTCTATATGTGACCAAATCATTTTACACTTTTCCTGGTGTCTCCTGTAAATCATATTGGGACCTCCCTTGTAATTAAACAAAATAAAATAATAAAAATAATAAAATTAAAAATACAAAAAAAATAATAATAATACTTATAATAAAAAAATAAATATATATAAAAACCAATTAATCAACAAGAAAATAAAAAATAAATAAATAAATAAATAAAAATAATAGACTTAGGTGCTAAATAGAACCTAGGTTTTTCTCTCTTCATGCACTCATTTTCCTTTTAAAATAACCTAGGGTTGTAAATTTCTAGTTTCAACTTAGGGCAATTTGGAGATTCCATCTTTCTCAGCCCCTTATATATACCCTCCACCCCTTATTCTTTTCTTTACCCTAGTTTCCACTCCAGATCTGCAGCAAGCACAGCCAACGCCGCTCCTCAAATTTTCCTGACCCCATGTCTCCTCTACCCTGCCGTGTTTCCACGGCCATTGCCGCGCATCCGCGGCTACCTGACACATCTGGAGCGCCGCCAAATTTCTCTGCTATCGCGGGAGTCTGAAGTTTCCCGATCTACCATTTGCTCATCTACTACCACTGTTGATTGCTCTCTGCAATCAAATCTTGGTTTTCCCCCCATATAATTCGAGGGAGGTTTGCGTATCTCTTCCCTTTGCTTCATATTATTCATCATGGCACTGTCTAATTTCGCTGAAAAAGATTTTGCTAGGATTCTTAGCGATGTTAACGGTTATGGTCATGAATTTTTAGATCGTATTCGTGCATGGGATTGGTATGAATTAGTTTATGATAACTCAGACCACAAGGCTTACTATTGTCCGGAGCTCGTCAAGCTTTTCTACACTTCCATAGATCAAGCCTCTATCAATTTTGACACATACCAAATCTTAATGCACTTGCCCACTGGGGATATTGTTATCACGCTTGCTCTGCTAGAGGAATTCACGCATGTCCCTTGCAACCCACATCATCGCCACGCCCTTCCACTAATTGATTACATGACTGTTATGGGGGCCCGCTATACAGAATAAGATAGGGGGCTCAAAGCCAGTACTACATTTTGAAACATACATTGCGTTGGTCGCTGGATTCAATGCAACATATTAGGCCTTGACCACACAACCTCCTTCAACAGGCCGGTGCTGCAGATCATGCATGACCTCATGACTCGGCAGCACACTATATGTATTAACAAGACCATCCTTCATAGTATTATCACCAACCCCTCACGCACACGTGGTGCAAAGTACTCGCAGCCAGTTTTGATCACTCGTCTTTGTAGGACTTTCTTACCAAATGCAATTTTTGACTCATATGATAGGATGTTCATTGCACCGGAGAGGGCTACTAGTGCTTACAAAAGTTGTCTTCATGCGGTCTGGACCCCTAGTGTCCAGTCCGAAGACGCCCCGATTGAGTCTTCTTCGGAGGAACTTTTAGAGGAGGAGGATGATCCGGCCATTTGGCAGCAGGACCCCCAGTTGATTCACGCGCCTTCATGTCTACCATTTGGCGATGCATGAAGAAGATATTTCGGGGCAGGTTAGACTACGCAAATAGGTTGAGGAGCAGACATCTCGTTTAGACCGCATTGAGGAGGGTCTGCGGCATTCGCAGTCGGCCGGACCTAGCATTACCGCTGGTCCTAGCCGAAGGGGGGGTGACACCTTTTCTTTACCTGTTTCATGCATATATTTTGTTGCATACATTGGGGACAATGCATGGGATAGGTATGGGGGGTAGATACTAACATAGGATTTTCTAGATTTTTTAGGATTTTCTTTGGTTTTTCGTGTTTAGGATTTTTCTAGGATTTTCTTTTAGATTTTTAGATTTTTCTTTTCTTTTATATATATAAAAAAATTTCTTTGATCCATTTTTTTTAAAAGAATTAAGTTGATCTTAGAAATTAAGGATATTCTAAACTAAGATTTCTTAATATAAGTCAAAAAAAGAAGTTTTGTTGGATCTTTAGGTTAAGAAAGAAAAGACTAGAGAAGATAGTTATATTTTAAATTTTTTCTAAGCACTATATACATTTACATGTTGAGGGATTAATCAAGGACTTGGTAATTTTGTTTACATACATATATAAAAATAAAAATAAAAAGATATATATACAAAAATATTAATCATAAATAAAAGCTTAATCACTAATTAAGCTGGTTAGTTGTGCCTTAAGAAGCATGGCCAATCACGTCTAAAGTGGTTGAGTCCTTAGCATTCATGGCCTAGTTTACTCGAGTCCTTGGACCCTAGCGATGTATCTTCATCTGGTGCCCTAAGGCCATCTGGTCTGGGAGTCATCGGTAAAAGGCTCGCTACATGGGTAAATTAGAAAGCCTAATGAAGCTAAGGGAATATAAATATATAATAGACATATATATATAAATTAAAAAATAAAAAAAGAAAAATCATTTATATATATATATATGTGTAAATAAATGAACTTAAGTCTAAGAAAAATTCCTCATGCATATCGATATATATATGTTAGGCCTAATACAAAATTCAGCTTTCTCTCTATTCTTGAAACTTAACCTAAGTTTGAAACAAGACTTCGAATGGAAACTTATAAAAAGAAGAAAAAGTTTAGGATAACCCGAAACTAATAGATCACTGAAATTCTTGAGAAAAAAATGGATCATAATTTTTTCTTCCTTTCTTTTCACTAACATTTTTTTTTGGGATTTTGTGGGTGCAATCCGTTGAAAACCCTTAGAAGACAACACTCCTCCTCTAGGGTAACCTAGAGGTTTAACGGCTTGTTACACGAGCTCAGTGCAATCGTGTCACCTACGAAAGTGGCGTAATAATTTACTTAGGATTTTTTCTCTTTTGTCATTTTGCTCGGGGACGAGCAAAAGCTAGGTATGGGGGTGTGATTGGAGTTCATTTATGCATCATTTTATACCACCATACTATGATTTATGTGATTAAATATGGGATTTTTATCGCTTTTTTCTCTCTTTTTCAGGTCCAATACTTAATGGAGAAGAAGGCCCAACAATTATGATTTTTAAAGGAATTTAAGAGTAATTTAGAAGCCCATAAGAAGAAAGCCCAGATCAGGATTGATCCAAGCATATTCTCCACTTTCTAGAAGATCCAGTTAGGCACTCGAGCCATAAAAGAATGGCAGATAATTCGCTGGCGCAACGGCCAAGATTCTGCCGCGAAAACGCGGCTCTGGCCGTGGATCTGTGGAAGTCCTTTGGTCGTTGATCAAGCGTTTGATCCAACGGCTGTGGTGGGAAGGCCTCATCTCCTGAAGGCTATAAATAGACCCCTAGGGCCTCTGTAATGAGAGAGAGAGAAGAGCATTGTTGTTTAGGAAAATTGTTGGGGTTTCTCTAGGTTTTATTTAGTCTCTTATATTTTCCTTTTCTGCTTCTAGAATCCAGAAAAAAGAGAGAGTGAGGGTGAGAAATCATTGTAATTGGAGAAGGTGACAACTCAATACAAGGATTAATCTTTCATTCTTTCAATCCTTTCTTTTTCTAGTGCATTTTCTTCTTCAAGCTTTTACCTTCTTGTATTTACTTTCTACAATGAATTGTTACTTGTTCTTTATTTTCATGTCTAGTTAACTCATTAACATGACTTACTAACTTCTAACTGTACTAACTACTAACTCTCGGGTGATTGCTAACTCATATGAATCACTGGATGCTTTATTTTTAATCTTGCAATTTACAAGTCTCTTTTATCCTCAATGAAGATGAGTTATTTTCCATTCTTAGCAAATGCTTTGTACCCCCTCCATATGATTCATGTGAGCCTCACTTAGAGCCTTGTCTTTAGAACAAGCCTTGATGGAACATGAAGATGGATCATTTCATTATGCTAATGACTATTATACAAGTTTCTTATTTCATGCTAACTTGGTTATAGCTTTGTTGGACTAATGAATCTTGCATTTTTGCTTAGCATACCTAAGATTGACTACCCTTGTTCCATTATTGAAAATCTATTTAGGGAGCCGATGATTCAAGGAGGCAACTAGCCAAGCCTAGATGAGAACACATTTTCGATATAGGACAATACATTGACTTGACAAAGCAAGACATACCATTGCCGACGAATCAATATGAGGCATGCATCACCCAATGAGAGTAGTAAGTTAGTAGATTAGAATATTAGTTAGTTGTGGCTTTTCTTTCTATCGTACTTCAAAAACTCTTTTCTTAAAACATTCTCTTTTCAAATATCTCCGTTTTCCTTCGATCTTTCTTTCTGTTTCTTCCTTTTCTCTACAAAATCCACAAAGATTTTTCACTCACTTTCTACATCGTTTTGTTTTTCATTTCTTAAACAAAGAAGAACTTTTGTTTTTATTCTCGAAATCTCAATATAAAAATCTTGAATGCTTCTATTGCTAGCCCTCCCTGCGAATACGACCCGTCATAGCTTGTGCTACGAATGATGATTCGGAAGGAGTAAAGTAAACCTACATATACATTCGGAGTTTTTGATCATCAGTACACGAACATCAACGGTTTACTCTAAACCCTCTCTCAATACAATTAATGCCCTTTTCCGAACTGATTGCTCCCTTTTTCGAGGTTAGAATAACCTCTCTTGTATTAACGAGGGAGATTATTCCCCTTTTCAAAGTTCAATTAACCTCGTGTGTAATCACGAAGGGTAAGTATTCCCTTTCTTGAGGCTAAGCATTTAAATGCTTTAACTTCACCCGCACTCCTAGACTTGAAGTGGCAGCGGTGTGGTCAGGCCATGAGGCCTATAAATAGGACACTTGTAGTCCTTCTCAGAGAAATATACTTTCCTCTTTCTGAAAAGTTAGTTCATGACATCTCCTTATTGCCCAGGAAAGGAGACTGAGGTCTCTGAAATAGTGGGAACGCCCACTTTGGTCATTAACCGGCCAAGAGCTGGTGAGTCTCAGTCATCCAGAGACTTTACCAATGAACTAGTAACTTTAGGGAATTTATCTCCCTTAATTTTCTTAGCTTTACCAGCTATTTCAGGGATTGACTTTCCTTGGCCTCTGCATTTGGCTGACTCTCAGAAAAGGGTTTCAGCCCTATTTTTCAGCTTCTTGTCGAAGCTATCATTCTCGCTCGATCAAGAGAAAGATCTATCCATGCAGAGGCTTATGACTCGGTCCTTTTTTGAGGCTTCTCTAGCCTAACTGCCTTGGGCGGGGCTAAGACTTGGCTTATGCTCAGCTAGTCTATCATTACTATGCAAGCAAGGCTATCCACTGCTTAGCTGAATCCATCTTCAAGGCATAACTGGATCGGATCTGAATTACTTCGCCTAAAGAATTTTGACTTAGAATTCCATATTTCCCTTTGCATTTTCTTTTCTTTTGATTTAATGCTAACTTGTTTCCAGTTTGCATTGCAGCGAACTGTGCTTGCCAGTCTTTCGTCGTGATGAAAGAGACAAGAAACTTTCCCCTTGATCTTTAAGTTAAAGTTTTGATCATAAGCAGGAGGAACATATTGGAGCAGCTGACATGTGTTCCAAGAAGAGGTTGGCAGTTGTTTATCTGAGATGATCCACTTTGGGAAGGGCTGGTAGTCGCTTATCTGAGATGATCCACTTCGGGAAGGCGGACGTCACCAGTAAGGTCTTGGATTCTTCCTTTGCCAATTTTGTTTAAGGAAGATCCAGCTTTCTAGTGGCAATCTATCCCTTGCCAATTTTGATCAAAAAAGATCTAGCTCCTTAATGGAAAAATCTGCCATTAAGTGAAGGATTACGGCTTTATGCAAGAGGAAAGCCTTTCGTATCCAGTTGGTTTGGCTTATCACCCAGAAAGTAGATAGGACAAATTGTATGTTTTTGGAGCAAAGATTCTGTTGTATGAAAGACAATCTTGATGTAGTATCAATATATCTTTCCTTTTGAATCAATAAAAATGTTTATTTTTTGCTTATCTACTTTGTTCCCCTCCTTTTCGATTCGAGAACAGCTGGAATGGACTAGCTTAGGTAAGTCTTTTCCTTAGGAGGAAATAAAAGTTCTTAGCGGAGCTAAGCTTCCAGCGAAGCTGAAGACAGATTTTCAACTAATTCAAGAACAAATTTCTAGCGATTCTAGCACTGAATTTCCGCGAAGCTAGAAATGAGCTATTAGCGAAGCTAAGGCTTGTCTTCCAGCGAAGTTACTCAAGCATCGCACAAGATCAACGCTGAACTCACAGCGGAGTTAGCCCTTGGCGGGGCTGAAGCAGGGCTTCTCGGGAAGACGCTTGGCACCGTTTCAAATTGATTTGAAACAGCCGCCTGCGCTCCTTTTGAAGTCGAGAATAAGACATTTTATGTCTATAAAAGCCCGATTGGGCTGAATAGAGAGAGAATTACTTCTCTTTGAATTTTTAGAGAAATAAGTCTCTTTCTCCTCTTTCTCCATCGTTGAGATTTTCAGAACTTTTCAGTTCTTCCATGGCTCCCAAAAGACGAGCAGGCAAAGAGGTAGCGACCTCTATGATGGAGGGGCCCTCTCCTCCTCTGGTCATCGAACGCCCCATTGCGGGTAGGAATTTTTCTCTTATATTGGAGATTTTCATCTCCTTTCGATGCCATTTACTGGCTATTTCATGGTGAATTCGGAGTGATTCATCATGCTCCAGTGATGTCAGGGAGTTGCTCTCCCTTAATTCAAATCCACCGAATGTTTTGGGGATTTAATTCCCCTTCAATTTTGTGAATTGAAATTTAGAAACTGAATGGCTTCTTCTCCAAGCGCTTCTATGTGAAGTTAGCCCTTAGGGCTGTTCACATTCTGTTATGTGGCAGAATGTGAAGCTAGCTCTCGAAACATAGCTGGGAAAAGGACCTTAAAGTCTTTTGAACAATTTTAGGTATAAGTGTCCTTATGGGGAAGTTAGCCCTTAAGGGCTTCTTCGCATTTTGTTCAACGATAGAATGTGAGGCTAAGCTTCTAGAGCGAAGCTAACACTAGGATATTTTCTGCATTCTGCCTTGGTGAGAATGTGAAGCTACGCTGCCGTTGTGAAGCTAATGCTAGGCTAGCTTCGCTCAGAGAGTGAAGCTATGCCTTAGCAAAAAAAATTTTGCTTTAGCTTTCTTTTTCTTCAGCAAATGAACTAATATGATTTCTTCTTACTTTTGTAGTGCACTATACTCTGAGTCCTTTGAACAGTCTCTTCGGAATAACCAGGAGACTGGATGGCAATGTTAGCCTACAATTTCAGGGGCAGGCCTCATTATTTAGTGAGCGGAGTGCTTTTGGTCATGATGCCCTTATCTATGCCAGAGATCAGCTTACTATGAGGAGCATCTTGACTACTGCTCTCCTCGAGGATTCTGATCGAAAAATCTATCGGAAGCCCAGCTTTATATTCGGAGATGCAGCACTAGATACCAATCATCAGCTGCTGGTCGGAGAAGGGCAATGGATTTTCAATCTGGATGGCGAGAAGTATTATCTCCCATCTAGAAGCGTCATTTTCCATTGTCTTTCTTCCAATGCGTGACGAGGGTTCGAAAGATGCAGTGGTAAGTGACTCAGACTACTGACTCCATTCACGTGGGAAAATTGATAGCTCTGTCTCCCTGTTATACAAGGGCGGGTCCTCCTCGCTGCGTATTGGGTCTCCACCCTGGGAACGTTTCCCAGACATCCCCGTAGGGGAAAATCCCACCATGGCTCAGACTTTTGAAAACCAGTTCTTCAAGGCTCGTGATAATTATTCAGCCACTGATTTCAGGACCCCTGGGTGGATTCATCCCCCAAGGCTTGGTGGAGGGACTTGACCTTATATGTCTTGGCCCATTTTGAAGAGGATCTGAAGAGATTGGGACTCTACGAGGCTGTCAAGGTAACCTGTTACGGCATTCAGATGAGCATAGCGAACTTCTATGCCATCTTTGAGTTATACTATCCAACTACAGGGACTTTCTTTACCCCTGTAGACGAATTGGGCATGGCTTTGCGCGAGATGTGGGAAGTCTCTTCTCTGCCCTTGGGACTTTCCCATATGAAGAATATTTCCCGTGCGAGGCAGAATTGGCACTTCTAGAGAAACAGGAGCCCGCCTTGTTCGAGACTTACTGGGAATTGATGTGCCATCTTTACATTTGCTCGAGTATGCATGGGAGCCATAAGGGAGGTTCATGTAGTTCGAAGAGCTGGGGGAATTATTTGTTCCCAAACCTGGAAGATGCTCCTGAAGTAGCTCACGTGGGGTTGCAAACGAGGACATTTTTTGAAGGATGCAAGAGCACTCCCAAGGGGATATGATTTTAGAAGAAGATGATGGACCCTATCAGAAAGGTGATATTCTCCAGAGTTTCCATCACCAGGCTCATCGACCGATTCTCGGAAGGCACTTTTGGCCGGTTTTTTATCGGTTTGGTTGAAGAGATGTGTGGTGCCATCTCCTTCTGGCGACGTCATTCTTTCGACTGTCTTGTTACCAGCCATTCGTCTAGTTCATGGTCCCTTAGACTTCTCCGGCGATGGGGTGTTGTATTTAGTGGGGCCTTCATGCATTGACAGAGGCTTTCTATAGGCCACTAACGACGAAGAGGGGAAAAGGCACTATCCTGCCTCGCGACGGACCAAACCCCAGGATTGGTTTGCCATGCACCTATTGATGGCATGGCTCGCCCTTCACTGCCCCTCCATTATCCAAGCCGGTGAGGAGCCTCCAGAAGGTGTCCGGATGGCACTTCTCCTTCTATTTGAGGAATGTTCGTGGTCACGGACTTATGTGGCCGCGGTTCGCAAATTGCTGTGCCGTTATGACATCTACAGTCTTTTTTAGTGCTTTCCCTACATTCACGATGCAGGTTATGGCGAAGAATTCAAGGATGTAGGAGATGGGCAGACGACGCTGAGCCGGGGGGTCTTAGAATGGCTAGTTAGCATCCAGCCATCCCATCCGGTGTACAGGAGCGGGGATACCTGCTACCTGGAGCCCTATATCCCGAGTCAGTTTTCTCGTCAGTTCGGGTATGACCAACTATATGTAGGTAACCCGAACACCAGCCTAGCCTTCATGGGGAGCCTCATTGATGGTGCTCGTGCCTGGCGGTTCTACATCGCTGGTTGTACTGAGGCGCGGCTGTGCATACCACTGAGGACTCCGAATCTTCAGAAAAATTTTGGGTTCTGTTAGTGGTACAGAACTTCAAACTCCACACCAACCGGGTTTTCTATTAACTCATTTGGTGTGAAATTAATCTCTTAGTGGCTGAAGCGAAAAGTCACCGAGAGGGGCGAGGGCAGAAGGGTCCATGTGCTAGGCCTTGGGGAGTTCGAAGCTACTGCCGATACTGAGGCTTCAGACGCGAAAAGTCCTTGCTTTGAGGGAGACGCAGGTGCTGAGGTTCTACCAGATGCTCCTGGTGGGGTAGGCACAGCCCCCATGGAAGATGTAGAGGTAGAAGAAGTGGAGGAAGAAGATCCCGACGTTCACTTCAAACGAAAACGGTAGGGTGGATCTCGCAGGAAGAGGGTAGTGAAGAATCCTTATCGCTACACTCTCACCGTTATTGTAGACGGTTAATCAGCCGCGGTACCTCCTCCTCCTGCTCCGTTAGTCATTAAGCTATCAGCTCCGAGGCAGACTATTAGTAAAACTGTTCCTGACCTGAGTAATATCAGTTCTATTCTTGCGATATATACTTATATATATTTCATACAGCTCATTCATTTATCCTATGATTCTTGAACTGAGACGATGAGAGAACCGAGAGCCAAGGCTGTAGGAGAACAGGGGGATTATTATGATCCTCTGTTCACTTATAAAGAAGGTGACGAGGCTAGCTACTTCGTTATCTAAGAAGACTCCGGAGGTGACGCTGCTGGCGTCGGTCCTTCAGGTGTTGGGACCTCCAAAGGAAGTCCCATGGCCTCCAGCTCTATAGGATGGACCGCAGAGGGTTCAGCGAGTGAAGGTGAGCCGACCGTTCCTCTTGACTCTGCCAAAAACTTTCATATGGAGCCTGAGGGGATTGATGCTGCCGTCGAGGAAGTTCAAAGAGAGACTGTGGCTGAGGCAGTTAAGGCGATATCATTTCTCTGTAATACTTTGATCTTTTATGAGTAATTCTCTCCTGACATTCATTATGTCTCGCTCAAACAAAGTCTTGTCATAGGTGTTCCGCCTTTGGGTGCATCGACTTCAAGGGAGCCAGCCAATCTTCCTGAGGGAATCAGCGGTGAAGCAAGTACTTCGACTGCAATGGACGCTGCTGAGTTGGATGCCTGTATCACGACCTGCCCTCTTATCAGCCCGAACCGGTCAGTGGAAAAGAGGCTGAGGGAATAGTGGTTACAGAACCAATCTCACTTCCAACTACATCGGTAAGTGAGATGCCAGTGACTTTGCCAACGCTGCCCATCTTGACAACCGCGGAGCTGAAGGTAATTACCAGTCCTACTTCTCCAACATTGATTGTTGAGCCAGCTCTCATGAAAATAGTCACCAGCTATACTTCGATTGTGGCTAGTGTACTGGTTTCAATGAGGACTCCTCCGACATCATCGACGCTCCCTCATATTACTCTAACCAGCGCTTCTGCCATCCCCTCTACAGTTATGTCAGTGAAACTGGTGGAAGTTTTGCCTTTAGGGGCCACTCATTCATCGGGAGTAGTTGAAGCCGAGAATGAATTTGTGACTGAGTTAGTCGATAGCTTTTATAAGGGCTTGAAGCGATCTGTTGCTTTGGTCTTGAAGGGCTCGACTACCTCGTTCTATACTTTAAAAGTGGTCCTCTCTCGAAGTATTAACAGCATTCGAGACTTTGGAGGGGATGACCAAGCTGTCACATTAGAGTTTCTGGTAGAGAGGCTTGAGGGGGATGTAGACGAATGGCGCCGTCTCAGCCATTCAGATTTGGACTCCTCAGTTAATGAACAGCTTGAACAACTCCTGCTCAAATGCATGAAGCTCATCTTGCCGCTCAGGAAGCAACTAAGGTAATTTCTTCAGATTTGAAATCCTTGGAGATAAGGAAAGTAAAATTTGCAGATGCCATAGATGCTTCTAATAGTGCTCTTCTCGATGCTGAGGATAAGATTAAAAAGGCCAAGGAAATGATCAAGATACCCAATCCTCTTTTGTCCAAGGCGGAACCGGTGCGTCTTGAGGAGATCGCTCGGCTAGAGCAGCTTAAGGCTCAAATGACGAAGTTCTGCAACAGGAGCTAGCACAGAGGCATCTTTGGCTGAAATTGAGGCTCGCCTGTCCCAGACAGCGAGCTTTAATGAGACCGAGTTGAGGTCGCAGGCATTCATCAGAGCTGCTGAGGAGAGGAAGAATAGGCTGGCCATCCTTGAAGAACGGATCAAGTCTTACGAAGCACCCTCATAGCTTGTAATCCATGTATCCATGTATCCCTCTTTTAGAATCAATAAAAGTAATTTTATTTGACTGCTCTGTTGTATTTCTAACTTGTTTTATCTTCTGAATTTGCAATTCTTACTTTCAAGTTGTACTACAATTTTCAAAAGGAAAGGAAATAATGGTATAACTAATCTAATCAGAGATGATAAACTAATAGGATTAGTTACAAATTTGAGAAATGGTTCTACTCAAATCATATTGAGATGAGGATGGAAGAGATGAGCTTGATGATCTTTATAGTTCAAAGGTAAATATTAATGTAACAGATTAAAGATCATTTGATTTACGAATAGGTTATGATTAATTGGACACCACAACCTGTGATAATTCCTATTTGAACTAGGGTTTGCCATAAAAAGCGACCAACCCAGCATAAGAAATTTTGCCATTCAGAGATGATGACCTGGACATGATGATTAGGAATCACCAGACACGAAGCCTTATCGTTCAGAGGTGATGAACTAGACATAATGATAAAGAAAGATGAGATTAGATATTCATCAGTTTAGAGGTGACAAACTGAAAACATAACCGATTGGAAATTACAAAACTCAGAGTGTTTACTGTTCAGAGGTGACGAATTGGACATAAATAATAAGCAAAAAGGGAGACTTGGCTATCTGACGGTTCAGAGATGTTGAACTGGACATAACCGATTGAGAAGCCACCAAGCTCGAAACTTTGTCATTTAGAGGTGATAATCTGGACATGATGACAAAGAAAGATGAGATTAGTTATTCATCGGTTCAGAGGTGACAAACTGGACATAACTGATTAGAAGTTATCAAATTTGTTCAGAGGTAACGAACCGGATATAACAGTAAGCAAAAAGGGAGACTTGGCCATTTGTCGGTTCAGAGGTGATAAACTAGACATAACCGATTGAGAAGCCACCAAGCTCAAAATTTTATCATTCAGAGGTGATAATCTTGACATGATGACAAAATGAAGGTGAATCCGATTTTAGGGACCCGTCTATTCAGAGGTGATATACTAAACATGATAGACTAAGGCACACCAAACTCTGAATCCGCTGCCAGAGGTAGTCGCATTAACTTAGTAGCTAGCCCACTAGGGGCTACAAGGGTGAATTGGATCTGGGCACTCGTCGGTTCAGAGTAAATATGGACATGACCAACTAAGAGACAGCAGGCTCATAATTTGCTGTTTAGATGTAGTCGTATTAACATGACAGTAAGAACTCCTGACCTTAGTAGAGGGAAGGAGGACAAAGTTATGGACTTATCTGTTCAGAGGTGGTGAACTGGACATGACAGTTGAAGTACCATAAGAAGGGAGGTCTAGGTATCTGTCAGTTCAGAGGTGATAAACTGGACATAACCGATTAGAAATTGCTAGACTCAAAGCCCTGCCGTTCAGAGGTGGCGAACTGGACATAACGTCTAAGGAATAGTCCCTACTGGACTGAAAGATGAGACTTGGTTATCTATCAGTTCAGAGGTAATATAGACATAACCGATTGAGAATTGCTACCAAGCTCAGGATTTCTACCGTTTAGAGGTGACAAGCTGAACATAACGGTAAAAGAAATAACCCCATGGGGGAAATAGGATTTGATTATAAATTTCGTGGGAATTAATATCTCCTTTGGATATTTTTGGAAGAAATTGTCAGAGGTGTATTGTTAACATGACAACCAAGAAAGTCCATCGGGGACTGAGTGGGAAATAATAGATATTGAAGAGAGTTTACTAGAGATTTGCTGGGGAGCTGAGAAATATGAATCTCATGAAAGATTATATGTCAGAGAACTCCATGGGGATTTGTAAAGTAACTTGTCAGAGGTGTAATGTTAACTTGATAAGGATTCATTTTACTGTTAGAGGTATTTGAACATAACAGTAATTTGAGTGGACCTGTCATTCTATTGAAGGGAATGACAAGCGGAGTGTATTCACTGGGGATGTTAACCAAACTCGCGGGGATTTTGGTTTTATCTGCGAGGGAATAGGCCAGAATCCCACCATCAGAGGTTTAATGTTAACATGATAGGTTAGACTCGTCATTTTGCAAGGGATATGAATACCTTTCTATGTGGTCTTACCATTCCATGGATGAAAATTGGTAAGTGATTTGGGGAGAGAATCAAATGGAAACAGGTCTCTTAGGATTTTTAGCAAATCCTCAGCTGTTAATGGATTTTATATGCCTTTACCAACTACCATTTGAGTCGGGCTAGCCATGCTATTCCCCTCAGCATGATGCATTGTCAAGGACTTATGTTGGGCTTAAAGGCCAACATTTTCCTCTATCCTTAGCCGCTAGAGGCATTGGATTATTTTGTTACTTTGAGTAACGTGATGCTTCCCGTGGGTTTTCACTCTGTAGGTGAGTTGGGGATTAAAGGAATAGACACGAATTCCACGAGATCTTGGTCTGAAGATTATCATTCCTCGTGGATTCTCTGCCAATCCTTACCTTGTTTCCATATTGGAAAGATTCTGTAGAAGGATATGTCATGAACCTTCTTCGATAAGTTCAGTTTGACAAGCCATCAGATGGACTTATTTGTTTGGTCGGACCTTTTGTCGTTGGGTCGAGCTTCGATCGATCAAACTAGAGCAGGGAGGTATGCCACCATTATACATAAAAAAGTTAGGCTAAATAAGCCATCTGCCTGAAACCATGGCTTAGGCATGCTTGACTTCTAAATATGACCTATTCTTCTAAGTTGAAGATAGGTATGTGTTTATATGAGAAGAGTGACAAGGCTAAAACAACTTGATCCCTTATTTTTTCTTCTTCAATGTCAAAGTCATTCGATCGGCTTGATATTAGCCGACAGTGAATTTGTAACCTTGATCTTCTTTGATACAACCGATGTTCGATCGGCTCGATGCTGGTTTATGGTTATATGATCTCGTTAGAGAAAGAGAGGAGAACTCTTTCTACATATCTTGAATCTAAAGGCCTTGATCAGAGGTGTAATGTTAACTTGATCAAGAGAAGGATCTTATCAAGGATAATACTTCTTTAGGAACTTGCCATTGATTGGCATCATGAGTAAGTCTTCGTCTGAAGTCATAAGGCAATATGCTCCATTTGAATAGATTGTTTCTATCACAAACGGTCCTTCCTATTTGGGCTAAAATTTGCCTTTGGTTTTATGCGTCATGATCATCGGTAGTCTGACGGCTAAAATCAAATCTCCATTCTGAAAATCCCTTTGCTTAACCTTCTTATTGAACTCCTTTGAGATCCGCGCTTGATACAACTTAATATGTTGTTGAGCTTGTAACCGCTTCTCAAATAGGGCTTTGATCTCTTGAAGACATAACTGATCATTGTCCTCCTTTGTCATTCTATTCATCAAGGTTACTCGTAATGATGGCATCTGGATTTCTAACGGTATGTTGCTTCACACCAGTATACCAAGGAAAAAGGTGTATTGCCTGTCGGGGCCGAACTGTGGTTCGGTAGGCCCAAAGACATTCACAGAGCTTCTAATTCCAGTCTCGCTTATTCGATGAAACAAATTTTTTGAGTAGCTTAATGATTATCTTATTGAATGCTTCCGCCAAGCCATTAGCGGCAGGGTTATAAGCAGTTGATGCCACATTCTAAATCCGGTATCTATCACAGACCGATAGAATACCTGGCTTGCAAATTGGGGACCGTTATCATGGATAATCCACATTGGGACACCAAATCGGTGGATGACATAGTGTTTGATAAAATTAACCATGTTAGAAGTTTTAACTTCCACCAGTGGTATTGCCTCTACCCACTTTGAAAAGTAATCAGTTATTGATAAGATAAACTGGTGACCTTTTGTTGAAGAGAGGCTGATCGGCCCTATGACATCGATTCCCCAGGCTTCAAATGGCCACGAAGCAACAGTTAGATGGAGCAACTCTAGAGGCTGATGTTTGAAGTTCGCATGGATTTGGCATGCTTTAAATCTTCATTCATATTGGATGGCATTGGCTATCATAGTCGGCCAATAATATCCAATCTAGTATAATCGGTCTTTGAGTTTTGGACCTGGCTGATGAGCTCCGCATATGTCATCGTGCGCTTCTTTAAGAACTTCTTATGCTTCTGAATTAGAAAGGCAACAGAGGAGGATACCGTCATATGAGCCACGGTAGAGTGTCTTTACTATTGGATCATAGTAAAAACGGAGAGACCTTCGTCTGATAGATGCCGCTTCTTTAGGGTCATCCGGCAATAAACCATGCAAAGCATAGTCGATGAGGAAAAATCGCCAATCTCTCAGTTCAAGATCCATCGAGATGTTATAGAACTCTTTGGTTCTCAACATATGATTAGAACAAAAAAGGTGTCGAGTAGCTACTGTAAGGTGATACTTGGTGTCGAATGGTAAGGCTAATGTTGTTGCTAGTGCAGCCAGAGCATCGGCCCTAATATTCTGGGACCAAGACACGTGACCGATGTAAAAGGTACGAAGTAAATTAGCCATTTTGATGACTGCGTGATGATAAGGTACCAAATCTTCGTGACGGACTTCATACTCGCCTTTAACCTGATTGACAATCAGTTTTGAATTACCATAAGCTTCAAGGTAGCTACCCCCATTTTATGAGCGAGCTGAAGGCCAATGAGTAGAGCAATATATTCTGCCATATTGTTGGAGCATGATTCCGTCAGAAAAAATGCCCTAGAAAGTGAAATCACCTAGAGGGGGTGAATAGGTGATAATGCTAATCAATGCACAAATTAAAATATTATGATGCAACGATCACCCGAAATAAGACTAGAAGCCAAATACCCCGTGAAGGGCTCTGAACTCCTTCCTCGTGATTCCTCTAGATAAGAGTTTGAGGTGCGCAATGCAATCTTATTGTATGAGTATTGATCGACAATATGGAAATGAATATGAAGCAAGTAAATAAAGCAATGAATATAAAGCAAGTAAATGAAGCAAGTAAACCAATCGCAAACACTGAGATTTATTTCGAGGTTCGAGCACCCAGCTCTACGTCCCCGCCTTCACCCAGAAGGATTTCCGATCCACTAGAACTTCCACAAAGGATTACAACCACTAGGAAGTACCCAACTCCTCAATCATACTCCTCTAGTCCAGAGGTAGTGGAGCCACAAATACAATAATCACTGGATGATCAAAAGACCACAAACTCTCTCTTGAAAACTTTCTTTACAAACCCTAGATAATAATATATAAGATTGAAGCTCAAGGTTTTGTAAGTGATATAAAAATAGAAGAGAGATTTTAAGAACCAAAAACTTTCAGAAAACTTCTGAAAATAATAGCCCAAAACTTAAACAAAGCTCTTTCTCAAGAAAACTTAAAACTTTTGATTTTTGAATTTGTTGCTATGTAAGCCTCTACCCTAATGACCCCTTCATATAGGATTTAGGAAGAGTAAATGTAACCCTCGGTTCCCAATATACGTATGTCAATACTGGTATCTGGTGATGATTTAATTATCCTGATAGTCGGATTGAGGTCATTTCAACTCAAGATAATATTTCCCATTATTTATAATTTTTTCTAGAATTTTAGAATTTTTTTGGGAATTATTGGAGAAGAATCTCAATTTAGGGTCGATCGGTGACATAGGCTGACTCTGGGATTTTTTAATTAACAATCGGGAACGAATTTTGGAAATCTAACTTCACAACAATATTCAAGATGACATCTTCTATTGTTGAGAATTTTTGAGGATTTTTCTAAATTAATAGAGTTTATTCCAATAAAATAATGTTTAAATAATATTCAAAGAAAATGAAATAAAAATAAAAAGGAAAATAAAATAAAATAAAAGAATTAAAAAAACCCGCATGTATGCAGCAGGTTTCGAACCCAAGCCCAATCCCATACAAGTTTGATGATCTAACCACCTGGCCATGTGGGTTTCGTGGAGAAAAAGGATAGCCATTTTATTTAAAACTTCTTTCCTTCACCCTTTATTCTTCCAAATTAAAGAAAACCAAACTCCTTTAACAAGATCATACACAGTTTTGAACTCATGACCTTCCATTCCAAACCAAGATGCTCTGACCACCATGCCACATTGGCGTGTGGGATGAGGAAAGCCCATATTATATTTAACAATCATCAAACTTCATCTTCTTCTTCCCAACAAACACGCGACCTGCTCCCTCTTCTTCTCCCCATGTTCTCCACTTCTCCTCCCAACTGCACCCGCGTTTCCCCCCACGACCTCCACCTGCGTTCTCCCCCCTCTCTCTCTCTCACGTTCTCTCTCTCCCTCTATCTCTCACTCACCTTTCCTTTCCCCCCTCTATATAAACCCCAAGTCCCCTCCACCATAAATCTGTAACGCCCCAATCCTGCGGGTACGAAGACGTTACTGCGACGTATATACGCTGGTCAGAAATACCCTCACGTATATACGCTAAGCATCAGTACAGGCAAGAATCAGAGTACTGAAGCAAATGGTGCATTATACATTCCAACATATTAGTACAATTACAAAATTATCACCAGAGGTGACAAATATTACAATAATATTACATCACCGATAGGCGCAAATGAGAGAATACAAAGAGATGTATAAGCATGAACAGTACAAAAGGCACTCATGAGTTTACAAAAGGAAAACTCGAGAGGCATACAGGGGGCCTGGAAGGATAGAGCTTCGGATGGTCCGCTGGAGATCCAAGCTACCGATGCGCTTTTCAGGTCAGCAACTGGGATTCTACAAGCTCCAAGCTCCGACATGTTCCAAGCTCCAGGACCTGGACATGAGAATCCAGGGGAGTCAGATAGAACTCCCCAGGCGAGTGGTGATACGAAAGCCAGATGGCGTGCAAGGGTAAACACACGTGTATCGATAAAACCGAATCATAATCATGCATTGAAAACCGTGTCGTGAGCATAAGCATGTATAAGCAGGTAGATATATAACAAGTGATATCAAGCAAGAAGTACTCATGGTATGATAAGATAAGAACAGTAGACTGATGGAATGGAACATGGGTAATAAAACAGGATATGAGGAGCTAATAAGATAATAATCATAAACCGAAAATCCGATGTAAAACCCCGATGGAAGCAAACTCGGCAAAGCATACAACGGATCCATAGTTGGCATCTTTTATTATTATTATTACTCGTCTTACCCTGATGTCTAGATATGTGGACTAGCGTCCCAGCACACATATATCCACATCTGAGTAAGGCAAGGTTGTTATTGGAAACCAACGGGGGTATCAACGAACAATGTTTACAGTGGGTCCCGTACATACCCGGGACCACGGCCCAGGATTGTTCCGTTCCTTGGTGGACGGAACCTGCCGCAAGGCGATCAGGAGGGTCTTATAGGATGCCCTTATCAAGATGGTACCAGGAAGGAAGGAGCCAGCACTCCCTTCGGTCGCCTGGAGGCCCACAGGTCAGACCGGAAGTTTTAGTTGCACAACATGCCTAGTACCACTATAAACACGAACATATATTGATAGCCACAAGTTTCCCCCCCACCCGATGCAAGTTGTTCCTTTTTATGGTTTATTATGTAATTATCAATTTACGGGAATAGCAGGTGCAAGACATGATCAGGAGTTAAGGAGTACATGAGTACTACAGATTCAGGTCACTGTATATATAATACAGGATAACAAGTACAAGATTCAAGTAACTGCATGTAATGCAGGATAACAAGTATAGTATTCCCGTAAATGTGATAATCAGAGGTCAAGTATTATATGTCAAGAGGCAAGTATATCATGCCGGGTGTCAAGTGATAGCATGACAGGAGGATGATATTTGGCAGGTGACCAATCATGTCAAGAGATTGATATTAGTCCGTGGCAAGTCATGTCATAACAAGGGGCATTTGCCAAGTAGTAGCATGTCTGGTGCCAGGTGATAACACATCAGTTGACATGTGATACAAACAGGTGTTAAATAGTAGCATGTAGTTGACAGGTATGAAAAATGGCATGTGATAAAGTAGTAGCTGAGCACAACCAAGCGGAGCTGAGCAAGCTGGAGGCACAGACAGCACAAATATTTACACTGGAGCGTCTGGCAAGGTTACCGGGACAACTCGGCTTAAAGTGCGAGTAGAAAATCCGGCAGCATCTCGCCTAGACGAATCTAGTGGTAAAGTGCTGAACGCTGATCATGATGACCAGGCGGAGCTGAACAAGCTGGAGGCACAGGTAGCGAACAGGGTTTAGACACTAATGCGCTTGGCGAGATTACTGGGACGACTCGGTTTAAAATACGAGTAGCAAATCCGACAGCATCTCGCCTAGACGAATTTAGTGAATAAAGCGCTGAGCGCTTAGTATGCTCACCAGACGGAGCAGAGAAACCTGACGGTCCCAATCACTTCTCTTTCGAGATAGTAAGAGACCGGAGGCTGAAGGGTCCGGAGGTCAAGTACGCTCGGGGTTTAAGCGCACTCTCGGTGGCTACCAGCCATCCAGGAGTGGGCAGAAACCCAGAGTCCAACGACCACGAAGGGTCGGCCACGCATGGTATAAAGCAGTAAAATACAACACAGGCATGGTATATGTACAAGAATTAAACTACACTAATACAAGCATTCGTCACAGAGTAATACATGTCCAGTCATTGGCACTCGGCCATACACAAATACAGGGACTCAGCCCAATACAAAATACATTTAAACATGGAATAAAATACATGTCGACCCGACAAAGCGGGGAAACCAAATGAGGCGAGGACACTCGCCTAAAGCTCCAGAAAGGCCGAAAACTAAGAAATCCGGGAACTCGCGCACGCGCCATATAATAAAAA
>JAVJIF010017562.1:0-89317 GCA_038442645.1 Agave tequilana
TACAAAGAAGTCCCTCTCTCCAGCGAAAGGTTGTACTCACTCCTCAAGATATCTACACCATTTCAAATACAAAATGTTTGGAAAAGCGCCGAAGAAAGGTTCTTCTCTTCTCCCACTGGTGCTGGTCACATCATGATGCATGATGTAAACATTGAAGAAGCTCACTGCTCACCGAGAACAATGACGTTTCTCGAGGTCGAAATACAGAAGAACATTCTGATTCCACCGACCAACTGGTATGGACTGTAAGCCTTCGTTGATGAACATCTCCACCACCAGAAAGTCATCTAATGAATATGGGTTTTTTTGTCGATGTCACTTCTGGGGATAAGATTGGGAAGGGAGGATCCGAGACCTTACAGGTGACCTCCTCTTTCCCGTGACCTGCAAGAGGACCATACCCACCACCATACCCACTGTGACTATGACAAACCCAGGGCATTGCTGGTGCGTCATGTCCAATAAGGCCTTGATGGATGTCATTAACCGCGCGAATCCTCCTCGTCCATGAACATGAGCTTTGATTCCCCAAATGCTCGCCAATCGAACAAGCTTGCTGGTCGAAATATTCTCCCAAGAGCCCAGCGAAAATGCGGAAGACTGACTGAAGCTGCCAGAACCTGCAAGAAGCAAGAAACCAAAGAGTTAAAATTCTGTTAAGGCAGAAAGATAAAGTGAAGGGCAGATGCAGTTGAAGCTGTGAACTTCAAACGCGAAATTGATTAGTGTAGATCTGAACGCAGTCTGGTTTGAGACCGCATCCAGATAAAGACGCTAGGTAACCCAGACGCAGAGTTCGCCACACCCGCGTTGAGAAACAGAGGTTGCGACATCTATGTCCAGAGGTCTCGAAAGGTTAAAATTTTCTTAAGTTAAGAACCTCTAATGTGGGCATTATGTACAAAACTCGCATTTCAAGATCTAAGTACAGAGTAGTTTGTCACACTTGCATCAGAAGACTTGTGACTTAGAATCAAAAGTCAACCAGATCTCTTCATCAAGAAGCTGAAAGACTCGACTTCCAAACACGGGCGAATCAATTAGACTTCAAGAAGAGATCAAGAGATCGAGTTTCTTCAATGGATAGGAAGAAAAAACTCAGTAGGCCTGAGTATTTCATGGCGACCATGGCGACAACTGGTTCCTACCCGGAGAAGAATTCTCTAGAAGTTGAACTTTCTGCATCAAGGCGCAGCCGTAAAAAGCACCTAAAGCGATAATTTTTGATCTTGAAATCACTTGACAGTGATAATTTTTGAAAAATATTAAAGGAAAGTATGGAAGCTTTGATTTCTCGCTGTTCATTGGAACACATCCCCTTGAAAGGAAGAAGGACGAATCAAGACAAAGACCCTCAGAGCGCATGCTCTCAAAGGGAAACAGTCTAACTAATGGACTGTTAAAGGGATGAGTCCTATTTATAGGCAAGCCATAAGGCTTACAATTAATCGCATAAAAATCAAAGCCATCAGCCTTAATTCCCACACGAACGTCAAAGTCAATAAGGAACTGACGCGTGGATGCCACTTCGGGAAATATCGAAAGGCACAAGTTCCCAATAGTCAACGCCGACTTGGCATTAAAAGATCCAACAAGATCTTTAAGACAGGTTGCATGCGACGCTTAGGAGGCTGCGTCAGGCGCAGACTCAAAGGTCACGTCCACAAATCCGCGACCTTTCATAAATCCAAGGGCTGCATTCCTTTCACTCCTACTAAAGAAGCCACAACCGCATCTTCTGAGATGGTTTAGTTTAGAACTGCGTCCTCCACAAGCTGGGTCCACCATCCACTACTATTCCGAGTTGCGCCTTGAGTTCACACCAATTCACAAGACTCGAAGGCTGCGCTTGAAGCCTGCATCCTTTCATGAACCTGAGGGTTGTGTCTCCTTTATCAAGTTTGCACCCTCTCAAGGGACCAGAGCCGCGTCTCTACTGAGTCAGAGCCGCGTCCCCATTAAGCAGCTGAGATCCGCGCGTCAGTCCGAAGGAGCTCAAAACCGCATCTCCACTGCGTCCTGAAGTCTGCATCCTGATAGAATCAAGGGCCGCTTTCATGGATCTGTGTCCTTTCATAAGCATGAAGGTCGCGTCCCTTTATTAAAGAACACAATTTCGCGTCTCAGAATCACGCCTTTTTAGCCAGAGCCGCGTCCTCGTCGAAAAAGAAAGTTTGCGCGTCTTCCTTGATGAGCCGAACTGCGTCTCCATTAATGAGTCAGAGTCGCATCTCCCAGAACTTCGTCTCCACTACAAATGAGAGCCGCATTTTGCTCAAGAACTTAGTTCAGCCTAAGTTTGTTATTCATGGCCGTACCCTATAGAAACGACTAAGAACTGTGTTTTCACAAACAGTCAAGGAGTACAATTATGAAAACTGAGTTCATCCAGGCAGCAAATGAGTCCGAAAGATAAAAATGAGATAAAAATTGGATAATTTTTATTATTTGACTCGAAAATAGTAAAAATAATACAAATACTTTATTTGACAATTGGAGTGTTACAAAAAGAAGGGACAATATAAAAAAGGGGAAGAAGGCTAATAATCCTGATTTCCTAAAGAACAGATCTGTCCCGGAGGCGATGCATCTTGAGCTGACGCGCCCTTTCAGCTTTCATTAGAGCTTGGACTTGCAACTCTTCCTCGGAAAGAAATCTCTTCATAGCCAGTTGCCCTGAAGAGACTTCACTTGGAGGAATGAGCAGTAAGATTTTTTCTGGAACCTGTGTCTTGACATTTTTCATCTCTTCCAGTCTTTTTCTAGCAGCAACAAGTTTCTGCTCATTGGCCTCAATTAAGGCTTGCGCCCTGGCAATAATAATCTGAGCAGGTGATAACTTGCTCTGCACTCTAGATGACGATTTCAGATTTCTTTGAATAGCCAATCAGTCTTTGGTGGTCAGCTTGGAAGCGCTGAAGATGTCGGGTTTCTTCAGCCATTTGCTCCTCTATCTCTTTTCGCTCATGTTCTTGAGCGGCAAGAAGCTTACTCAGTACCGACCGAGCCTCATCCATTGAGCCAGCATTCTCCAGGGTCTTGAGCTCCTTCAGGTGACTTCCCAGCTGTTCAACCAGCATCAGGAACGCCCTAGCTTGCGAAGGACTTCCAGTGTGACCGATGTTCTCTATCTGATCTCAAGAAGGATCTGGGCAAATTCAAAAGAACTGCCCCCGGAAAGGATCAAATCAATAGGACCTCATGGAAGCAAAAATTGTTGCACCATTTCACGTGCTAGGTCTTCATGATGTCATTAGCTGGAGATAACCCTGCTGATGTACTCCCGGACCCCTTTCCATGACAGGACGAGAGACGAGAACTAGTTCAACTTACGCAGGGGTAAGGCTGACAATAGGCTCGTCAGATACTGAGGTAGTCACCAATACCTCCAGGACTGTTATTGTTGTAGCAGCTTTCACTGCAACAGTAGCAACAGCAAACTCTGCGGCACTGGGTTCCCGGTCAAAGTTTGAACTGTGCTATTTTCTGCGCCAATGCTTACCGCAGATCCTCCACTTGAGCAATCCCAGTGCTCTCTGCAAACCACAACATTAAATGTCAGTGGTAATGATAAAAAAAGAGAATATCAAACACGCAGTATTCTCTTACCGAGTTGAGGATCTGAAGATGACAAAACTCTGGATAAGCCACTTGGGGATGAGGGCTCCCCGATCTCGGTAATTGCACCCTCATGAGGCATCCCGTAGCGGGAACTTCGAGGCCCTCCTGCTGGGCCAACTCCTGGATCATCTCCTCAATATGAGAAGAAATGGTTATGGCTTCACTACTGGCAGCCAACCCTGTAGAAGAAAGTCAAAATGAAATGTTAGAACTCATTCCTAACTTGATGGGGAACCAGTTCAGGAAGACAAAGAAAATATCTTCAGTAGCAGCAATCCTGCTATCGGTGAAACCATCATAGGGACGTATCCCTGTATCTCTTCCTCCGAGATATGCTAGAATTTGCTCGTATCAGGAAGAGCGAGTTCATCGCTAAAATCGACTTTTTTTTCCAGAATAATATCCATGTTCTTCGGATGATGAAGACGATAGCTCAACACAAGAGGTCTCCACAATCGAGACCTCATCACTAAATTGTAAATCACCTAGAGGGGGGGTGAATAGGTGATGGCTAATCTAATGGTCACTTAATGACAAATTATGCAAATAATGCGGAAGCTATAACAAATATGACCAAATTAATTAATCTTTTAATTAAACACTTATGTATAACTCAAGAGTGTTGCCGAATTCCCTTTGCAGGGCTCTGGACAAGCTCCTCTAGATTTTCCTTGAATGGGTTGAGGTGCCGCGTTGGCTCTCTTGGTTGAATACTAGTGTTAACAACAATCCCAAACAAGTATAGCAATTATGAGCACAAGGGAAATATATCAAGCATGTAAATGATAAAGACAATTATTGAATGCAAGATATAAAAGAGACAAAGAGAGAGAGAGAGAGAGATAGAGTAAGCAATCGCAAACACAAAGGTATGTTTCGAGGTTCGAGCACACTTGCTCTACATCCCCGCCTTCGACACACGAAGGATTTCCACTATGCAAGATCCCAATGGATCTCTCCTCGGTGCCGCAACACCTACAAGCCCTCGGACTCCCTAGTCCCGTACACACCGCAAGCCCACCGGCTTGCCGAGGCCGCACCTCGTACAACAAGTCCGCACCCGAACTCGAAACAACGACGAGCACACTTGCCCGTCTCCTCAAAGAACAAAGAAAAGATCTTTGGTGATCACAACACTTTGATCACCTAAAGAGCTCTCACTACAACACACCTATAGGATGTATAATCAATGGTTGCTCAAGTGTGGTGTGAGAAAAACAAGGATGTGAAAAGGTGGAGGAAAACTCAAAGACTTTCTTTTTAACACTCTTGATAAAACTTCCCTTTAGATAGGAAATATTTGCTCACTATTTGTGGAGAGAAAACTTCTGAAAAAGACTAGGAAAAACTGGCTCTAATTCTCCCAAAAATCTTGGCTCAAAACAATGACCAAACCCCCTTTTATAGAGGTCAGAAAAATGTGACCGTTGGGGTCTGTCAGAGCTTCCGGTCGACCGCCCGGTCGACCGCCAACAGTCGAAAATCCGACCGTTGGAGTCTCCGGTCGACCGCCCGGTCGACCCAGAAATCCAGAGAGCAGAACTCTCTGCAGCGGTCGACCGTCCGGTCGACCGGACCACTGTGCTGCACAGACATGCACAAGTCTGTGCACGTCGGTCGACCGTGGGTCGATCGGCCATGGTGCGGTCGACCGCTCGGTCGACCGACCAGCCTGTCAGCCAGTTCTAGGTCTGGAAAATTGGTTTAAAAATATTTTAAAAATCTTTTAACACTTATAAAAATTCCATAAACATGTTTTAACATTCTATATTGAAAACCAAACTTGTGATAAAAAGTTTCAAGACATATATCAACATATTCATGTCATTTCAGCGTCTTGCAAATTTTATCAAAAATCAAAACATGTATTTTTCAAACTTGGTTTTCATAACTTCACAAAATATAAAAACAAGATATTTGATTTCATTTTAAAGCATAGTGTGTATGGATATGATCCACTACACAATCATAATGTAATATCTATGTTTTGACATTAAGCTCTAAACTTGGTTATGGTTGAAAAGATATACATGATAGAAATACCAAAAACCAAGGTATATATATTGTCACAAAGAAAATCTTTTACTAAATAAAAATTCTTTTCTAAACATAAAAATCTTTTATGAAAGCAATTCTATCAAGAGTTCTATCAAGAGAGTGTGTGTAAGATATACTTGAACAATCCACCAACCATCTATCCTTACATTTTTAACTAAAACAAAACTAAATCTTATACCTAGACACAAGTCTTCATCTTCTTGAAGTCTTTACTTGAAGGCTTCTCATCTTCTTCACTTGGTCCAAGCTTGATCCAAAACTCCTTGGATCACACCGTGCTAGCTCCAAATCTTGATATTTTGTCCTTTGTTGAGCTATGCACCTACTAAGATCTTGATAATGAATCTGTCACTAATTAAACACAAGATCATTAGTAAACATAACTTCATGAGTTGATCATCATCAAAACTAGGGTGATAGGCCTTTGGGCCAACAATCTCCCCCTTTTTGATGATGACAAAACTCATGGAGTTATATATGCATGGATTAAAGTAAAGCTTCAAGAAAGCTCCCCCTTAACTCACGCATAACAATAAATAATAAGATATGACAATAAAGCTCATCAATATGTATGCAAATGATGGAGATGAAACAAAATAAATCTTTTTCTCCTATTTGCAAAAACAAAACATATATGCATAAATAACAAGGAAGAAAAATACTACTCCCCTTAAGCAATGAAAAAATGCATATACTCAAATACTTCTCCCCCTTTTGTCAATCATCAATAAAGGGTTCAAAGTAAAATCAAATCAACAAAATGTTTTCTCCCCCTTTTTGTCAAAAACAAAAAGATCAAGAAGGGGTGAAACAAAACAATCAATAAAAATTTATATGCGATATACATTCATGAAGAGGAAGACGCTAAGTTAGCTTCCCTACACATATGCATTACATGAAGAAGGGATGACAAGCCCTAACTCACATAACACATATTATGTAATGCATAAGAGGAGATGTGAAGCTCCTCCTACACACGTATATCATATAAAGAAGAGTTGTCAAGCTCCTCAATTTATAATATACTCAACATGAATCCATATGTAAGAGAGATATTAAGCTCTCCTTGCATATAGGAAATACAAATCAAACATTTTGAATTTTTTCTTTAAAAATTTTGAACTTACTTAATAAAACACATTTTGAGATATCAAATCAACATATATATTTTTTATTTTGATATCAATAGTAAACATATGAAATTTTTTTTTTATTTATTTTTCATCATAAACTTTGTGCTTTTAAAAATGTGAGCCAATTGTGAGTTAAGCACATGGAAATCATATATATGTATGAGAAATGAGTATACCAAGTGAAATTGATACATACATATATATAAGAAACTAAAATATGAGTATATACAAAATAAGTTCATATTGATACCATTGAAACGATTCAATGATACCAATTGACATAATAATAAAATCAAGTGTATATCTCATAACCTACCACCCTTCATATGCACAAGGTAAAAGATTTTCAATGAAGCATACAAGGCATAATCGCCCATTCATCCTCCCATAGATGGTAGGGGTTTTCAAAAATAGATTTGAAAATAAGCTTAGTTTGAAAACTCTACCAAATGAAGAATTTGCACTAAAAAAAATGTTTTCATGAAACACAAGTAAATCACATGGCACTAAAAACACTCTATTATCCATGAAGTCCATAAAGTTTTCAAAAGAGGTGAGTGCACTAGTGCTATGTGGAACATGGTATCATGAAAATGTCAATAAAGCTCAATATTTCCTTAAATAAGAAAACATGAAAATCATCAAAAATTTTTAAAAAATATATATATATTTAAATATATATGTATGTTTTGACAACACAATGAGTATACATACATATCTCTTAAACACAATTGAGTCCATATAATTAGATTTGCATTAAAGGCAAATGACTCAAGAGGTATACATGTATATCTTAGGGTTTGGCAAAATACACATATACATGAAATGAAAAACACATGATCATAAATCAAATCCAAGAAGTGAGAATACAAGTTTAAAGATGTATGTATCATCAAAACTAAGCACTACAAGCACATTCATGGGTTCAAATAAGCATTCAAGCACAAATATAAATAGATTTATTTGTGGCCCCACGATATGTATAAGTATAAATCCTAGTGTTGATAAACGAACATATAAACTAATATTCAATACATGAAGCATAAAATTTTGAGAAAAATAGAATCATGTGTAAATCCCAAAAAAAATTATTTGAAGAACAAATAACTAGTATAAATTGTTTTTGAAAAACTAGTTAAAGATCCTTCAAAATATCAAATCTAATGTTTTTCATAAACATAACTAGATACATAAAAATTTAAGCACTCATGGTCTATAAAGCTCAAAATGTTTTTAATAAAAAATGTGAGTGTTAAATGATCATGTAAATAACATTTTTATGAAATAGTCAATGAAGCTCATAAGTCACATTTTAATAAAAATACGAAAAATCATTTTTAATCAAAAACACTAATCATCATGGTATATGTATGATTAATCCAATCCTAACAATACACATACATATCCCAAATCTAAAAGAGTCTATTAATGATGTTTGCATGAAGGCAAGAGACTCATGGGTATACATGTATATTTATTAGATTTGAATTAAAAAATATATATACATGAAGTAAAGCATAAAAATAGGCACAACAAGTATAAATGAAAGAATCATCAAAACTAGACTATGCATATGCAAATAGTGGGTACAAATGAGCATGAAGTTCAATCATATATGAATCAATTGTAATTCACTAATTGTATATGTATACATGCACGTTTTGATAAAATCTTCATTTAAACATGTAAATACCACATGAAGCACATAAAAATATGAACATGTTATGAATATGAAATTAAAAGCATGTGCATAAAAGTAGGAGTTTAGAAATTGTTACCAACTCCAAAGCTCCAAATATGGTGGTTGTCCCACCAAACTCCTTGATAGCGATGCGTCTAAAGTGTGTCCATCCAATCCATGTGCATCCACTACCAAGGCACCAATTCTCTCACGTTTTGTGAGAGCCCTCACCTACATCACAAGCAAATGGTGGGGGTTTTGGTACCCATATTTTCTTGGGTCCTTTGGGTTAGACTTGTAAGGAACCCAAAATCTTTATAATTAGCAAAATTTAGAGAATTAATATTATCATAACAAAACTTTGCTAAATGGCCTTTGCGGCCAATGTGTACATATGTACACCTTAGTATGCTTATGTGTAGGAGTGTGATCATGTTGTGCAACATAAGCATGATGATGTGCATGAATGTGTAGAGTTTGTTTCTTTGAAAACATTGACTCCAACTTAGAGTGAGTAAAAGCACAAGAGTTCAAAGTTGAACTCAAATTATCCATTTTATTTTTCAAAACATTTATCTCATTTGTGGTGGCATGTAAAGCATGATGAGATTTATGATCATTTTTCTTTTTTTTTGTGAAACAAAATCTTTTTCTTTTTCACAAATTTTTCTTTTCAAAGATTTTTTTTCTTGAAAAACAACTTCTTTTTGTTTTTCCACCAAATCAACTTTCTTTTTCAAAATAGTGTTTCCTTCACATAAATCATCAATTTTGTAAGCAAGGAAACATTCTCATTTTTCAAATCATTGTTTTCTTTTCTAAGCATGCCATTTTATTTTCTAATGAATCTTTTTCATTAAGCATGGCATCAAAATTCTTTTTCAAATATTGTTGTCTTTTTCTAAACATGCAATGTTAGATTTAAAAGAGTCTTGTTCTACATGCATGCAAGCAATATTCTTTTTCAAATTCTTATTTCTTTCTTAATCATGTCATACTTTTCAAGCAACAGATGACAAAAGGTAGTAAGCTCATCATATGACATGTCATCATCATCGGATTCGGAATTTACCTCAAGGGGGTTATCCCCTTGGACCATGTAGCACTTGTTGGAGTGTCGCTTCCAACATCCGAGTCACTCCCCGCATAGTATAGATCTTTTTCACCGAGGGAGGTGATGATGTTCCATACTACAAAAGCCGATTCAACATTAGAAACCCTAGATAAATAATCATCATTTAGGGTTGACTTGATAGCATGAAGGGCTTTTGCATTAGCCTCAAAATTCTTACCATCTAAAGAATATGCATTATTAGTGGTGGCAAGATAGACATGAAATCCTAAGGCTTTGAGGTACAAAGACATCTTAACCTTCCAAATTTGGATGTTAAGAATGTCAAAGGTGGGTGGTGACATGAAGTCCATGGTGTGTGTACAAAATCTTGTGATTAGCCTAAAAATGAGGATCTTTAACTCTAGGTTGTTAGACCCAAATCAGAGTACCAAGCTCTGATACCAATTGTAAATCACCTAGAGGGGGGTGAATAGGTATGGCTAATCTAATGGTCACTTAATGACAAATTATGCAAATAATGCGGAAGCTATAACAAATATGACCAAATTAAATCTTCTTTTAATTAAACACTTATGTATAACTCAAGAGTGTTGCCGAATTCCCTTTGCAGGGCTCTGGACAAGCTCCTCTAGATTCCCCTTGAATGGGTTGAGGTACCGCGTTGGCTCTCTTGATTGAATACTAGTGTTAACAACAATCCCAAGCAAGTATAGCAATTATGAGCACAAGGGAATATATCAAGCATGTAAATGATAAAGACAATTATTGAATGCAAGATATAAAAGAGACAAAGAGAGAGAGAGAGAGATAGAGTAAGCAATCGCAAACACAAAGGTATGTTTCGAGGTTCGAGCACACTTGCTCTACATCCCCGCCTTCGACACACGAAGGATTTCCACTATGCAAGATCCCAATGGATCTCTCCTCGGTGCCGCAACACCTACAAGCCCTCGGACTCCCTAGTCCCGTACACACCGCAAGCCCACCGGCTTGCCGAGGCCGCACCTCGTACAACAAGTCCGCACCCGAACTCGAAACAACGACGAGCACACTTGCCCGTCTCCTCAAAGAACAAAGAAAAGATCTTTGGTGATCACAACACTTTGATCACCTAAAGAGCTCTCACTACAACACACCTATAGGATGTATAATCAATTGTTGCTCAAGTGTGGTGTGAGAAAAACAAGGATGTGAAAAGGTGGAGGAAAACTCAAAGACTTTCTTTTTAACACTCTTGATAAAACTTCCCTTTAGATAGGAAATATTTGCTCACTATTTTGTGGAGAAAACTTCTGAAAAAGACTAGGAAAAACTGGCTCTAATTCTCCCAAAAATCTTGGCTCAAAACAATGACCAAACCCCCTTTTATAGAGGTCAGAAAAATGTGACCGTTGGGGTCTGTCAGAGCTTCCGGTCGACCGCCCGGTCGACCGCCAACGGTCGAAAATCCGACCGTTGGAGCCTCCGGTCGACCGCCCGGTCGACCCAGAAATCCAGAGAGCAGAACTCTCTGCAGCGGTCGACCGTCCGGTCGACCGGACCACTGTGCTGCACAGACATGCACAAGTCTGTGCACGTCGGTCGACCGTGGGTCGACCGGCCATGGTGCGGTCGACCGCTCGGTCGACCGACCAGCCTGTCAGCCAGTTCTAGGTCTGGAAAATTGGTTTAAAAATATTTTTAAAATCTTTTAACACTTATAAAATTCCATAAACATGTTTTAACATTCTATATTGAAAACCAAACTTGTGATAAAAAGTTTCAAGACATATATCAACATATTCATGTCATTTCAGCGTCTTGCAAATTTTATCAAAAATCAAAACATGTATTTTTCAAACTTGGTTTTCATAACTTCACAAAATATAAAAACAAGATATTTGATTTCATTTTAAAGCATAGTGTGTATGGATATGATCCACTACACAATCATAATGTAATATCTATGTTTTTGACATTAAGCTCTAAACTTGGTTATGGTTGAAAAGATATACATGATAGAAATACCAAAAACCAAGGTATATATATTGTCACAAAGAAAATCTTTTACTAAATAAAAATTCTTTTCTAAACATAAAAATCTTTTATGAAAGCAATTCTATCAAGAGTTCTATCAAGAGTGTGTGTGTAAGATATACTTGAGCAATCCACCAACCATCTATCCTTTACATTTTTAACTAAAACAAAAACTAAATCTTATACCTAGACACAAGTCTTCATCTTCTTGAAGTCTTTACTTGAAGGCTTCTCATCTTCTTGACTTGGTCCAAGCTTGATCCAAAACTCCTTGGATCACACCGTGCTAGCTCCAAATCTTGATATTTTATCCTTTGTTGAGCTATGCACCTACTAAGATCTTGATAATGAATCTGTCACTAATTAAACACAAGATCATTAGTAAACATAACTTCATGAGTTGATCATCATCAAAACTAGGGTGATAGGCCTTTGGGCCAACATAAATACCCCAGTAGTAGGGTTGGGATGACAACCCGCGAGGTAGGCATCAATACACTGGGAGACCCAGGCTGTTGCACCTCCACTATTTTTTCATGAGCTGAAGAAGGTTAGGCTGAGTTGATACTCCCGGAATCTCAATGCCTTCCCTCCCCACCAAGTCAACTTCAGGTCGCTCGATCTCCTCAGCTATGATGGGTTCATCTGCGAGCTCTCCCTCCTCCAGGATCACGGGACTCCTGCTGCGTAGTCTACGGGAGCGAAGGACGGGGGCTTCTTTCTCCTCTTCTTCTTCCTCCCCCTGCTCTTCAATACCTGGAGGAACTACTTTGGGCATCAAAGTTTCAGCCTCCGATTCCCTTCTAGCCTTCTTTGGGATAGGCTCACCCTTAGAAGCAGAGCCACGTCAGCGTTTGGACACAGCCTGCCGACTCTTTTTAACAGGTTGCTTCTTAGGTGCTACTGACCTTGGTCCTATCCTTGCTACCCCTCCAGTTTCCCTCTCGAATTCCTGATACTCGTCCATACCCTCATACGTTTGTTGGACTCTAACTTGGTCTCGTAAGACGCCTTGATGCTTTTGATGCAACAGGTATTTATCCTGAAATTAAGCATCCTACTAGGCAGGGAGTACCAAGTGCAGAAACTGAGGCTGGTATAACAATTGGGCGTCTTGTGAGGCAAGCTGAAACAACTTTTGTCCCTCCAGCTACACTATAGTACCACGCTCGAGCACCTTCAAATAAATTCCCGCTGAAGCAGAGGATGGCGTTGGGGTTGCCGACATATAATTGATCATAGCCGAACTGTCGAGCAAAACGCTAGGCATGTAAGGCTCGATCGTACATGAATTCTCTTGGGAAGATCAGGTATCCAGGCCGAATATTGATTAGCCACGAGAAACTCCCGATGGCAGCCTTGTGAAATCATCTGGCCCCACAAGGTCGGTAAACTTATCCCCGTAAGATGCATCAGCAATCTCAGTGAAGCAACGGTCGAGCTGATAGTTCAAAATGTTCAGAATGGATTCCAAACACAGAACATATAGTACTGAGTTCAGCTCGAATTCTCCAGCTTCTGCACGAAGGGAACAAAACCTATAGAAAGAGACACTGCCGTCATCAGTGAAGGGCAGTGCATAATATACCAGGCCATCAGGTACGTATATGGAAGCTCGATTCTGGGGTTAGGGGCCTTCACTCTCGGCCTTCCCTCCGAATCGACCACTGGCCTGCCCTCAGAATCTACAATGGCCTCCATTTGGCACAGGCCTTTTACCAGAGCCCGTAATCCACTCTGAATTTCGGCCACCATCGGTGGAAGGAGAGCAATAGATTTCCTGTAAGCAAGCAAGACCGTCGGGTACACCACATCGGTAACAATTACTTCATGCGGTAGTGCACACAACGCTTCAGCCATAGCATGAGGAAGCCCACCAACAGAGCCCGGTCAGAAATAGAAACTCGGGCCTGGTGATGAAAACTTTCAAAAATCGTATCAGGTTTGAAAGTGTCCTTGTTCGATTCAGCGGTGTAAGAGCTTGCAGAGGTATTGATCCTCTCAGCAATTTTCTCGTCGGTGCAAGGAGCCAGACTAGTCACGGGCTATCTTTCTCATTTACACCGTTGAACAGATAACTTGCCCAGGACATCTGCGCGACACCCCTGTTCCTCCAGGAGGATATCTGCCCGCAGATGTGGAAGTGGCACAACACTTCCCAATATGTCTCATGCACCTGAGGATCCTCTTTCATCAAGAGGTGAAGCTCCTCAGAAGTCAGGACGTATTCTTCATAAAAAGCATCTTCCATAACTAACCCTGAGACTTATAGTTCATGAAGAGCGAGCCGCATCTCCCCGACTGGAGAAAAAATGTACCCGTCAGAGGATTATAATGCTCCAGCACACCATAAAAATTGTGAGAACTCTGCAGGAGGTCATATTGGACAGCCCTGACCGAGTGATATAACCCCACCTCCTGCAGTAGAGCCCCAAGCTCGACGAGAACAAATTCAACCATTCTACCCCACCATGATTTGTCGGTAGAATGGACCCACCCAAGTAGATGAAAGTCAACGGGAAAATCACCCCTAACTTTCAAAAACTGATTGATGATGGTGGCGCCAAGCTGAGGGGTTTCTCCTTTCGGATACTCAGGCCTAACTAAGCTGAAAAATAAACTGAAGACATCTTTCCCATGGTCAGCAGAGTATACTTCTTTGGCACCTAATCTGTCGAGAGAGACCCTGGAGACAAACCGAAAAAGATCCCAATCCATCGCACGATGAACGAAAATGTCCTGAAGATAGGACAAGGAATACATCCTCTCCATATTGGGAAGAAAGAACCTCCTGTCCCCTATCTGACGGAGCCATTTATAATCTCTGTCGTGCAGAATCCTATCATCTTCATCAATGGTGTCACTACAGAAGAAAACAGGCTTCCTTAACGGAGTGCAGGAATTCGTCTCGAACAGCCCATCAGAGATAATCTCCTGAAGGGTCACCATACTGGCCTTGAAGATCCTCTCCTTTTGCTCCTTTGACTTACCAGTAGTCACAGGAGCATTCTTCTGAAGCACGAAGGTCAGATTACGATCATCTCCACCTACGTGCCCAAAGTGACATTTCTTGAACAAGCGGTTGGAAGAGTATCACACTGCAAAGAGGACAACATTTAGTCAGGAATCTGTAAGAAAATGGCTAGATGTTTGAAATTCAAACGCAGGAATGAACCCAGATGCGGAAATCAGCAAAAACCCGTGTCTAGACTCAAAAATGTGAAGCTTACATGAAGCCCGCATTTCAAAATTCATAACTTGAAAAAATTTCTAAGTATCAGACTCATACACGAGACTCAGTAAAACCTACTCCTGGCTCTAAAGATGCAAGGATCACATGAAGTCCGCGTCTAAACCTTCCATACTTAGAAAAATTCTGAGTATTGGGCTCAAAATACAGGGCTCAGCGAAACCCGCCTTCAACAAACAGATACGAACTCAGATTGATGAAGTAAAGACGCAAAGGTCGTCAAACCCACGTCTTGCCTACCAATTCAAGAGCCGTGCCTGAAAATCTAACACGGGCATGAGCCTCGCGTTGGCGGTTTACATTCAAAAGAAACTTAAGAGTTAAGAGAACTCTTTAAGGCCCTTCAATGGGGGAAACCAAATCAGATGGTTTTTCCATCTGAAATGGGGGCCTCTTGCGTGGAAGGACCACCCATTTGAATCTCCGGAGCGACAGCGCTCGAGGACGAGGAAGCAGGTTTGGTCTTCGGTGTCATTTTGACCGTGAGATTGGTGTTGAAGACGGTGAATATAAAAAAGCTTCAAGCTTTTCTTAACCCTAGAAATAATGCTCAACGAAGGAGAAGAAGAAGAGTCTAATAAAGACTCTTGAAAGACTATCATCTTTTATAGGCACAGTGATTCGCAGAGATACGCAGCGCATGCCTCGAGGCCTAATCCTCGCCCGACGCGTGGCGTGCGTCTTAAATGCGACGCGAACTTCGCACGTCAAAGGGATGATGTCCCCTCAACTCCTGTAACGCCCCGATCCCACGGGTACGGGGACGTCACTGCGACGTACATACGCAGGTCAGAAGTACCCTCACGTATATACGCTAAGCATCAGTACAAGAAAGAATCAGAGTACGACAAACGTAGCGTCCATTCATATGCCAACATAAGAAGTACAAAGTACAAGGTTATCACAGGATGTGATATACTATTACATATCACATGCATCATATATCACAGCTAAGCACAAAAGTACGATTTACAATATGATTACAAGATGCTCACGAGCTGAAGGAAGGTCCCGCGAGCTAAAAAGGAAAGTCTGGCACAACAGAAACCGAGACTAGTCAGCCTGCTCGGAAAGGAAAGCTTGATCTTCCACAGAAGGCTCCACTTCAATCCAAGGTCCGGAACCTGAACATACAAATTCAAGGGAGTCAGGACCTCCCAAACAAGAGATCAGGCTACAGCCGAGCGGCATAAGAAATAAGAGTATGAGAGTTGGTACAACATCATGAGTAAACAGCCAGCAAGTAAAAGAAGCACAAAATGTTATAAACGAAAGGCATTGTATAAGCACAAGTTACGACCTCATGAGACTAGTACTTCGAGGGAATAATCCAAACAAGGAAACCCTCATCTATATACCTTTATCTCATGTCACCGTAATCCAAGCGCATACAACACCCACAATTAACGTTTTTTATTATTATTATTATTATTATTATTATTATTATTACTCGTCTTACCCTGATATCTAGCTATGTGAACTAGCGTCCCAGCACACATAGATCCATATCCAAGTAAAGCAAGATTGTTATTGGAAACCAGCGGGGTATCAACGAACTATGTTTACAGTGGGTCCCGTGCATACCCGGGACCACGGTCCAGGATTGTTCCGTTGCTTGGTGGACGGAACCAGCCGCAAGGCTAACAGGAGGGACTTATGTATGCCCTTATCATGATGGTACCAGGAAGGAGGGAGCCAGCACTCCCCTCGGTCGCCTGGAGGCCCACAGGTCAGACCGGAAATTTAGTTGCACAACATACCTAATACCACTGTAAACACGAACATATATTGATAGCCGCGTATTTCCCCCGACCCGATGCAAGTTGTCTTATTTTATGGATCCTTTAGATAATTATCAGGTTTCGGGAATGAACAGGAGCAAGTCAGGAATATCATGAAGACATGAGTATCAGGAGTACAATTTGTACTATCATGTAAATCAAATTGGAAAATCATGAAGTCCGGTTATCATTCCCGTTATAGTGATAATCATAGAAGTCAGGTGTATCATGCCTTGTGTTGATAGATAGCATGATAAGAGGTGATATTTGTCAAGTAACATGCCATGAAATAGCACTATATAATACATGTCCCGAGTATAAGATTCATTTCCAAGAAAGTAATTAACCACAGCAAATAGCCAAAATTAGTCGACTAGGGAAGGCAATTAGTCGACTTATAGAGGAGTCAGTCGACTATAGAGGAGGGAAAGTCGACTAATGGGTTGCGTTTTCAAAGAGTTGCGTTTTCAGGAGAAAAGTTAGTCGACTAGAAGAAGGGGTTAGTCGACGAATAGGCTGCGTTTCACAAGACTGCGTTTCATAAGGCCGCGTCTCATAAGTCCGCGTCTTGTCACAAGTCCGCGTCTCACAAGTCCGCGTCTCACAAGTCCGCGTCTTTAGAAAGAAAGAAAGTCGACTAGGGCAATGAGTTAGTCGACTAATAGGGTCGCGTCTTCAGAAGAAAAGCTGCGTTTCAAGGGAGTTAGTCGACTATAACAAAAGGATAGTCGACTAATGGAGGGTTCTAGTCGACTAATGACTGGGTCAAGTCGACTAACAGAGTCAAACAGAGAGTAGAATTATCCTTTAAGTGTTGTGTTCGTTGATATGAAAATACAAGTGATTGTTCATGTCTTGGCGAGTAGAATTACTCGCCTAAAACTGATCCTGTGATGCGTCCGACGCAGAGAAGCTCGGCCCCAAACCAAGAGGAGGGTACCGGCCCAGAGTCTTGCCGCCAATGAAGTGCACGACCCCCAATCCAAAAGGAGTTGGCCGGTCTTCACAAGAGAGGGAAGGTGGTTGAAGGTGTAAGTCCAGTTCAACTTGGCAAAGTGAGATTTTGCAAACGATGCTACGGGGGACGAATCTATAGTCCGCCGGAAAGAGGTTAACGAGGAGGTGAAGGTGGTATGCTTGGTGGAGGCTACGGTGGTGTAGGTGGTGGTGGAGATGGTGGTGAAGCTTTAGTGGAGAAGATGGGTTCTTGGATGTTTTCTTGGTGAAAGAGGTTGAAGAAGATGGTGTAGTTGTTGGAAATGGAGGAGGAGATGAAGGAGAATGAGGTGGAGGGATTTGTGGTGGAGAAAATGGATTTGGTAGGTGGTGGTAATGGCCGGCCAAGGAGCTTGGGGGGTTGTGTTGCTGTTGGAGCTTGCTGGAAACAAAGGAGATGAAGGAGAATGAAAGAGAGAGAGAAGATTGGAGTACATGGGAATATATATATGCATAGGTGAAGTTATCATTCCCATTTTTCCCCCATTCAAATCAAGGAAACGCAAGGATGGAGGCTTGCGTCTCCATTCAAATGAGGCCCGCGTCTGGCCTCTAAGAGCTGGACGCGGAGATCAAGGCGGGGTTCAAAAAGGGAAATTCACAAGGTTGCGTTTACAGAGAAGTCAATAAAAGTATGGGTGATTTGACTAGAGTTTGATTGGCCCATAAGCTTTAAATGTAGCATGGAGGGGGATGGAGAGGATCACTGCATTTAATGATGAACTCAAATTGGTCAACTCGCGTCTGAGGAAGGAGAGAGAAAAATGGGAAAAAGAGAAAAGTGGAATATCTGGATAAATTCCCGGTATCTGGGAAAATACCGAAAACTCCAGAAATGTCCAAAAATTGAAGTGTCTCGGGAAGCTTTCCAAAAATTCAAAAAAATAATAAATATTATATAAAGATTTTTGGTGAAATTGGTTTTCAGAAATTCAATTCCATTTTCAAAATAAAAATCCTGGAATCCATGGTGAACGGTGTCTACACCGGGTAGGCTGGATTTTTGATAAAATCTGAAAAATCCCAGAAAATGCCTGAAGGAAGAAAATATAATTTTAAGAAGGAATGTGAAAGCGGAATCCAAAAATTTGATTCCAATTGTAAATTAAAATTCCTGGAATCAACCAGCGATACTGGCCGACACCAGTTTTGAAGATTTACAATTTAATTCCGAAAAATTTCAGAAAATCATGAAAAATCTAGAATATTAAAAAATAATATTTGAAGCTGAAATCAGTCAAATCTGAATACCAAACAGATCAATTCATGCAGTGTTGCTATACGAGTAAGTATTTAAATAGCAGAAAATAAAATAAAATAATAATAATAAAATGCACCAAAAATCAGGATACGTAACTGTGCACGTATACCTAGGACGGGGTGTTACAATCTATCCACCTTACAAAAAATTTCGTCCTCGAAATTTCAGGAAGGGGAAGATGACGGTAGAGAGAATAGGAAGAAAGGATTTTACCAACTAAGTTGAAAATAGTTGAGGGTAACGCTCACGAATAACGTCCTCCCGTTCCCATGTGGCTTCTCCTGGCACATGCCTATTCCAAGAAACCAATACTAATGGTATTGCCTTATTCTTCAATGTTTTGATACTTTTGTCCAGGATGGCCATCGGCTGCTCTTTATAAGACAGATCTGACTGTAGTTCCAGTTCGGAGTGATCTAGAATGTGACTCTCATCCTTGACATACCTCCTCAACTGTGATACATGGAATACATTGTGTACTCCTTCTAAAGATGGCGGTAATGCCAATCGGTAAGACACATCTCCCACACGATCCAAAATTTCGAATGGTCCGATGTATCTCGGACTAAGTTTTCCACGAGTACCGAACCGGATTACCCCTTTGGTGGGTGATATCTTTAAAAATACATGCTCACCGGTTCTGAATTCCAATGGCCTTCTGTTTGTGTCAGCCCAACTCTTCTGTCGGCTCTGTGCTGCCCGGAGATGATCTCTGATAACTCGGACTTTGTCTGTTGTCTGAACTAGAATGTCTGGTCCCATAAGTCTTCTTTCGCCGACTTCGTCCCAACATATCGGTGACCTGCATTTCCTGCCATACAATGCCTCAAATGGGGCCATTTTGATACTAGCCTGATAGCTGTTATTATAAGAGAATTCTACCAAATGAAGATAGTCTTCCCATGACCCTCTAAATTCTATCATGCAGGCTCGTAACATGTCTTCAAGGATCTGGATAGTCCGTTCAGATTGTCCGTCTATCTGGGGGTGATATGAAGTACTGAATTTCAGACGAGTTCCTAAATTTTCTTGGAGACTTTCCCAGAAATGTGATCGGAATCTCGTGTCTCTATCTGACACGATACTAACTGGAACTCCATGTAGACGAACAATTTCTTTCATATATTTTTCTGCTAGAACTTCTATTGACTGACCTACTCTGAAAGGTAGGAAGTGAGCTGCTTTTGTGAGGCGGTCAATGATTACCCATACTGCATTATTACCCTTAGGACTGCGAGGTAGTGCTGTGACAAAATCCATGGTGATATGTTCCCACTTCCACTCGGGTATTGGCAAGGGCTGAGAAGTCCAGCTGTTCTCTGGTGTTCTATTTTTACCTGCTGGCAAACTAAGCACTTGGCCACATGCTGGGCTATCTCCCTTTTCATGGCATTCCACCAGAACTTCTGTTTCAAGTCTTGATACATTTTATTTCCTCCCGGGTGTATGGAATAGGCCGACCTATGTGCCTCTGCCAAAATTTTCTGTCGGACTTCTCCTTGGGGGACACAAATTCTGTTACCAAAATATAATGCGTTGTCTGAATGAATACAGAGGTCAGTTCTCAATCCAGCTTCTATTTGAGCTCTGAATTTCTGCAATCTGGGGTCTTCGTTTTGAGCTTCTTTAATCTCATCCATCAGGGTTGATTGAATCTGAAAGGTCATCAACTGTCCCGTTTTATCAATTCCTTGTACTATCATTAAGTCCAATTTTATGATATCCTGAATCAACTCCTTCTGTTGCGTAAGTTGTACTAGCATTTTATTCTCTGGCTTCCTGCTAATGCATCTGGTACTGTATTGACTCTGCCTGGATGATACTGTAAATCTATATCATAATCTGCCATTAATTCAAGCCACCGTCTCTGTCTCATGTTTAATTCTTTCTGCGTGAAAATATACTTTAGACTCTTGTGATCAGTATAGATTAGCACCTTGTCTCCCAGAAGATAATGTCTCCAGATCTTCAATGCGAATATTACAGCTGCCAGCTCTAAGTCATGAGTTGGGTAATTTCTCTCATGTGGTTTCAGTTGCCTGGATGCATACGCTATGACATGATCATGCTGCATTAATACACACCCTAGGCCTTTCCCGGATGCATCACTGTATATAACCATCCCTCCTCTTCCTGAGGGAGTCCTCAAAATTGGAGCTGTAATGAGTCTTTCCTTTAATTGCTCAAATGCTGCAGCACATTCCTCGGTCCATATATATTTTTCTCCTTTCCGGGTGAGCTTCGTTAACGGGGCTGCAATCTTAGAAAAATCTTGGACAAAGCGCCTGTAATATCCGGCTAATCCAATAAAACTCTTAATTTCTGTTACTGTCCTTGGAATTGGCCAGTCCTTTACAGCCTGAATTTTACTAGGGTCTACTGAAATTCCGTCTTCTGAAATTATGTGTCCAAGGAAGGCCACACTATTTAACCAGAAATCACATTTGCTTTGCTTAGCATGAAGTTGTTCCTGTTGGAGAGTCTGTAACACTATTCTCAAGTGGTCTGCATGCTCTCTGTCGTTCTTTGAATAGATCAAGATGTCATCTATAAAAACAACTACAAACTGATCCAAATATGATGAGAACACTCTGTTCATCAAATCCATGAAAACTGCAGGGGCATTGGTGACTCCGAAGGGCATAACTAGAAACTCATAATGGCCATAACGGGTCCTGAATGCTGTCTTGGGAATATCTTCTTTCTTTACTTTTAGCTGATGATAACCTGATTGCAAATCCAACTTTGAAAATACTCGAGCTCCATGAAGCTGATCAAACAGATCATCAATTCTTGGTAAGGGGTACTTGTTCTTGATGGTAACCTTGTTTAACTCTCTGTAGTCTATACATAACCGCTTACCACCGTCCTTTTTGTTTGCTAAGAGCACTGGAGCTCCCCATGGTGAAGCACTTGGTCTAATCAATCCCTTGTCAGAATATTCTTGTAGCTGCTTCTTTAGAATTTCTAACTCAGTGGGTGCCATTCTGTATGGAGCTTTGGATATCGGAACTGTGCCTGGAAGGGTATCAATGGAGAACTCAATCGTTCTGTCAGGTGGAAGCCCTGAGATTTCCTTAAATACTTCTGGAAACTCATTCCAAATTGGTACTCTCTTCTTCTGGATCTCACCAGCAGTCATCTGTGCTTTTTCCTTGGTAGGTTTGTGTTCTCCTTCAAATTGGAATTCAGGCTGAAGTGGTATTCTGAAAATAACTTTCTTGTTTCGACAATCAATGACTGCATGGTATTTACTGAGCCAAGTCATGCCTAGGATTAAGTCGTACCCTTTAGTATCTAGTACGAGCATATCCACTGTTAATGTCCTGTCACACAGTTCCACCGGACAATTTACATAAACTCTATCAGAGATGACTACTCCGTTACCGGTACTTATCTCCCACTGGTGGTCTAAATATTCAACAGGTATAGAGTTCAAAGCAATGAAACTATCTGATATGTTGCAATGAGAAGCGCCAGAATCAAAGAGGGCTAAGACAGGTTTAGAGTGCACCATAATCTTACCTATTACCACTTCTCCAGAAGTTTCGGCCTCTTCCGCTGTCAAGTTGTAGGCTCGTCCTCTTCCACAACCCGCTGCAGTTCTGACTCCCCTCTGGACTGGGCGGATATCTTGTAGTGGGGGAGGGGGAAGGGCCCTCCTAACCATTGGTCCCTGGTTCCTCTGTCCATCTGGCCCTGGAAGTGCTGGCAATGCTTGGTTGACCATTCCCATTCTTTTGTGGGGACAGACTTCTATTGAATGATCACGGGAACCACATACCAGTCATAACCCATTTGCCCTACGGCAATTTTGTCGAGAGTGACCTGGTTTCTGGCAATAGCTACAAAAGGAAAATGGTTGGGTTACTGGGAAGGGGGCTGGTCGAAATGGTCGTCTCATGGTTGGGATCCTTGCTGCTCTGAATGGACCTCCTCTCCCTGTTTGTGGAAATGACCTCTTCATGGTCTGATTCCTTATCATGTTAGATTTCCCTTTCTCCAGTCCTCGCTCCACCTCCCGAGCTATGGTGAGGACTTGGGAATAAGTTTTCAGCTGTTGGGGCATTAAGAGGATTTGAATGTCCATTTGTAAACCCTGTTGGAACCTACTCGCCCGTTTTTCTTCATCAGCCACCATATATGGAGCAAAGCGGCTCAGCCTCAAGAACTCAGCGGCATACTCATCCACAGACCGGTTCCATTGTTGAAGTCGGATGAACTGTTCTTCCATTTCTTTCTGAGCTGTGGCAGGGAAAAATCTACTATAGAAGCTTTGAGAAAACTGGTCCCAAGTGACAGGTTTCTCCAGTCTTGCTTCTTCAGCTAGCCACCAGGTCCTGGCTACATCCTTTAGTTGAATCTTGGCGACCTCCACTTGATTTTCTTTTGGGACCCGGGCTGCGTTCAACAGATCTGTGGTGTCAATCAGCCATTGTTCAGCATCTAGTGGTTTCTCTCCTCCCGTGAATATCGCCGGTTGCAACCGCCTAAAGTCTGATACGTTCCCCGGTCTTTGTTCCTTAGGAGTTGCTAACTCTTGCCGAAGGAGATCCGTCTGCTGTTGCTGATTCTCCATCATAGTCTGGATAACCCTTAGAATCTCAACATTCTCTCCCGCGGGTCCATTTGATGCTTGCCCGGGGTTGTTACGACCCGTCCTTCTATCCATACTTATGTTGGTAAAAAGGAGACTGGAAACTGGAAAGATGGAAGGAATTTTAGGACACAAGGAAAGGAATCAAGAAGGACTAGATAACTTTGTACATTGTAGTTGGCAATGGCAAATTCCATTTGCTGCTTGATTGTACTATAGGTGTGAGAGCCTAGGCTCTGATACCAACCTGTAACGCCCCGATCCCACGGGTACGGGGACGTCACTGCGACGTACATACGCAGGTCAGAAGTACCCTCACGTATATACGCTAAGCATCAGTACAAGCAAGAATCAGAGTACGACAAACGTAGCGTCCATTCATATGCCAACATAAGAAGTACAAAGTACAAGGTTATCACAGGATGTGATATACTATTACATATCACATGCATCATATATCACAGCTAAGCACAAAAGTACGATTTATAATATGATTACAAGATGCTCACGAGCTGAAGGAAGGTCCCGCGAGCTAAAAAGGAAAGTCTGGCACAACAGAAACCGAGACTAGTCAGCCTGCTCGGAAAGGAAAGCTTGATCTTCCACAGAAGGCTCCACTTCAATCCAAGGTCCGGAACCTGAACATACAAATTCAAGGGAGTCAGGACCTCCCAAAAAAGAGATCAGGCTACAGCCGAGCGGCATAAGAAATAAGAGTATGAGAGTTGGTACAACATCATGAGTAAACAGCCAGCAAGTAAAAGAAGCACAAAATGTTATAAACGAAAGGCATTGTATAAGCACAAGTTACGACCTCATGAGACTAGTACTTCGAGGGAATAATCCAAACAAGGAAACCCTCATCTATATACCTTTATCTCATGTCACCGTAATCCAAGCGCATACAACACCCACAATTAACGTTTATTATTATTATTATTATTATTATTATTATTACTCGTCTTACCCTGATATCTAGCTATGTGAACTAGCGTCCCAGCACACATAGATCCATATCCAAGTAAAGCAAGATTGTTATTGGAAACCAGCGGGGTATCAACGAACTATGTTTACAGTGGGTCCCGTGCATACCCGGGACCACGGTCCAGGATTGTTCCGTTGCTTGGTGGACGGAACCAGCCGCAAGGCTAACAGGAGGGACTTATGTATGCCCTTATCATGATGGTACCAGGAAGGAGGGAGCCAGCACTCCCCTCGGTCGCCTGGAGGCCCACAGGTCAGACCGGAAATTTAGTTGCACAACATACCTAATACCACTGTAAACACGAACATATATTGATAGCCGCGTATTTCCCCCGACCCGATGCAAGTTGTCTTATTTTATGGATCCTTTAGATAATTATCAGGTTTCGGGAATGAACAGGAGCAAGTCAGGAATATCATGAAGACATGAGTATCAGGAGTACAATTTGTACTATCATGTAAATCAAATTGGAAAATCATGAAGTCCGGTTATCATTCCCGTTATAGTGATAATCATAGAAGTCAGGTGTATCATGCCTTGTGTTGATAGATAGCATGATAAGAGGTGATATTTGTCAAGTAACATGCCATGAAATAGCACTATATAATACATGTCCCGAGTATAAGATTCATTTCCAAGAAAGTAATTAACCACAGCAAATAGCCAAAATTAGTCGACTAGGGGAAGGCAATTAGTCGACTTATAGAGGAGTCAGTCGACTATAGAGGAGGGAAAGTCGACTAATGGGTTGCGTTTTCAAAGAGTTGCGTTTTCAGGAGAAAAGTTAGTCGACTAGAAGAAGGGGTTAGTCGACGAATAGGCTGCGTTTCACAAGACTGCGTTTCATAAGGCCGCGTCTCATAAGTCCGCGTCTTGTCACAAGTCCGCATCTCACAAGTCCGCGTCTCACAAGTCCGCGTCTTTAGAAAGAAAGAAAGTCGACTAGGGCAATGAGTTAGTCGACTAATAGGGTCGCGTCTTCAGAAGAAAAGCTGCGTTTCAAGGGAGTTAGTCGACTATAACAAAAGGATAGTCGACTAATGGAGGGTTCTAGTCGACTAATGACTGGGTCAAGTCGACTAACAGAGTCAAACAGAGAGCAGAATTATCCTTTAAGTGTTGTGTTCGTTGATATGAAAATACAAGTGATTGTTCATGTCTTGGCGAGTAGAATTACTCGCCTAAAACTGATCCTGTGATGCGTCCGACGCAGAGAAGCTCGGCCCCAAACCAAGAGGAGGGTACCGGCCCAGAGTCTTGCCGCCAATGAAGTGCACGACCCCCAATCCAAAAGGAGTTGGCCGGTCTTCACAAGAGAGGGAAGGTGGTTGAAGGTGTAAGTCCAGTTCAACTTGGCAAAGTGAGATTTTGCAAACGATGCTACGGGGGACGAATCTATAGTCCGCCGGAAAGAGGTTAACGAGGAGGTGAAGGTGGTATGCTTGGTGGAGGCTACGGTGGTGTAGGTGGTGGTGGAGATGGTGGTGAAGCTTTAGTGGAGAAGATGGGTTCTTGGATGTTTTCTTGGTGAAAGAGGTTGAAGAAGATGGTGTAGTTGTTGGAAATGGAGGAGGAGATGAAGGAGAATGAGGTGGAGGGATTTGTGGTGGAGAAAATGGATTTGGTAGGTGGTGGTAATGGCCGGCCAAGGGAGCTTGGGGGGTTGTGTTGCTGTTGGAGCTTGCTGGAAACAAAGGAGATGAAGGAGAATGAAAGAGAGAGAGAAGATTGGAGTACATGGGAATATATATATGCATAGGTGAAGTTATCATTCCCATTTTTCCCCCCATTCAAATCAAGGAAACGCAAGGATGGAGGCTTGCGTCTCCATTCAAATGAGGCCCGCGTCTGGCCTCTAAGAGCTGGACGCGGAGATCAAGGCGGGTTCAAAAAGGGAAATTCACAAGGTTGCGTTTACAGAGAAGTCAATAAAAGTATGGGTGATTTGACTAGAGTTTGATTGGCCCATAAGCTTTAAATGTAGCATGGAGGGGGATGGAGAGGATCACTGCATTTAATGATGAACTCAAATTGGTCAACTCGCGTCTGAGGAAGGAGAGAGAAAAATGGGAAAAGAGAAAAGTGGAATATCTGGATAAATTCCCGGTATCTGGGAAAATACCGAAAACTCCAGAAATGTCCAAAAATTGAAGTGTCTCGGGAAGCTTTCCAAAAATTCACAAAAATAATAAATATTATATAAAGATTTTTGGTGAAATTGGTTTTCAGAAATTCAATTCCATTTTCAAAATAAAAATCCTGGAATCCATGGTGAACGGTGTCTACACCGGGTAGGCTGGATTTTTGATAAAATCTGAAAAATCCCAGAAAATGCCTGAAGGAAGAAAATATAATTTTAAGAAGGAATGTGAAAGCGGAATCTAAAAATTTGATTCCAATTGTAAATTAAAATTCCTGGAATCAACCAGCGATACTGGCTGACACCAGTTTTGAAGATTTACAATTTAATTCCGAAAAATTTCAGAAAATCATGAAAAATCTAGAATATTAAAAAATAATATTTGAAGCTGAAATCAGTCAAATCTGAATACCAAACAGATCAATTCATGCAGTGTTGCTATACGAGTAAGTATTTAAATAGCAGAAAATAAAATAAAATAATAATAATAAAATGCACAAAAAATCAGGATACGTAACTGTGCACGTATACCTAGGACGGGGTGTTACAATCTATCCACCTTACAAAAAATTTCGTCCTCGAAATTTCAGGAAGGGGAAGATGACGGTAGAGAGAATAGGAAGAAAGGATTTTACCAACTAAGTTGAAAATAGTTGAGGGTAACGCTCACGAATAACGTCCTCCCGTTCCCATGTGGCTTCTCCTGGCACATGCCTATTCCAAGAAACCAATACTAATGGTATTGCCTTATTCTTCAATGTTTTGATACTTTTGTCCAGGATGGCCATCGGCTGCTCTTTATAAGACAGATCTGACTGTAGTTCCAGTTCGGAGTGATCTAGAATGTGACTCTCATCCTTGACATACCTCCTCAACTGTGATACATGGAATACATTGTGTACTCCTTCTAAAGATGGCGGTAATGCCAATCGGTAAGACACATCTCCCACACGATCCAAAATTTCGAATGGTCCGATGTATCTCGGACTAAGTTTTCCACGAGTACCGAACCGGATTACCCCTTTGGTGGGTGATATCTTTAAAAATACATGCTCACCGGTTCTGAATTCCAATGGCCTTCTGTTTGTGTCAGCCCAACTCTTCTGTCGGCTCTGTGCTGCCCGGAGATGATCTCTGATAACTCGGACTTTGTCTGTTGTCTGAACTAGAATGTCTGGTCCCATAAGTCTTCTTTCGCCGACTTCGTCCCAACATATCGGTGACCTGCATTTCCTGCCATACAATGCCTCAAATGGGGCCATTTTGATACTAGCCTGATAGCTGTTATTATAAGAGAATTCTACCAAATGAAGATAGTCTTCCCATGACCCTCTAAATTCTATCATGCAGGCTCGTAACATGTCTTCAAGGATCTGGATAGTCCGTTCAGATTGTCCGTCTATCTGGGGGTGATATGAAGTACTGAATTTCAGACGAGTTCCTAAATTTTCTTGGAGACTTTCCCAGAAATGTGATCGGAATCTCGTGTCTCTATCTGACACGATACTAACTGGAACTCCATGTAGACGAACAATTTCTTTCATATATTTTCTGCTAGAACTTCTATTGACTGACCTACTCTGAAAGGTAGGAAGTGAGCTGCTTTTGTGAGGCGGTCAATGATTACCCATACTGCATTATTACCCTTAGGACTGCGAGGTAGTGCTGTGACAAAATCCATGGTGATATGTTCCCACTTCCACTCGGGTATTGGCAAGGGCTGAGAAGTCCAGCTGTTCTCTGGTGTTCTATCTTTACCTGCTGGCAAACTAAGCACTTGGCCACATGCTGGGCTATCTCCCTTTTCATGGCATTCCACCAGAACTTCTGTTTCAAGTCTTGATACATTTTATTTCCTCCCGGGTGTATGGAATAGGCCGACCTATGTGCCTCTGCCAAAATTTTCTGTTGGACTTCTCCTTGGGGGACACAAATTCTGTTACCAAAATATAATGCGTTGTCTGAATGAATACAGAGGTCAGTTCTCAATCCAGCTTCTATTTGAGCTCTGAATTTCTGCAATCTGGGGTCTTCGTTTTGAGCTTCTTTAATCTCATCCATCAGGGTTGATTGAATCTGAAAGGTCATCAACTGTCCCGTTTTATCAATTCCTTGTACTATCATTAAGTCCAATTTTATGATATCCTGAATCAACTCCTTCTGTTGCGTAAGTTGTACTAGCATTTTATTCTCTGGCTTCCTGCTAATGCATCTGGTACTGTATTGACTCTGCCTGGATGATACTGTAAATCTATATCATAATCTGCCATTAATTCAAGCCACCGTCTCTGTCTCATGTTTAATTCTTTCTGCGTGAAAATATACTTTAGACTCTTGTGATCAGTATAGATTAGCACCTTGTCTCCCAGAAGATAATGTCTCCAGATCTTCAATGCGAATATTACAGCTGCCAGCTCTAAGTCATGAGTTGGGTAATTTCTCTCATGTGGTTTCAGTTGCCTGGATGCATACGCTATGACATGATCATGCTGCATTAATACACACCCTAGGCCTTTCCCGGATGCATCACTGTATATAACCATCCCTCCTCTTCCTGAGGGAGTCCTCAAAATTGGAGCTGTAATGAGTCTTTCCTTTAATTGCTCAAATGCTGCAGCACATTCCTCGGTCCATATATATTTTTCTCCTTTCCGGGTGAGCTTCGTTAACGGGGCTGCAATCTTAGAAAAATCTTGGACAAAGCGCCTGTAATATCCGGCTAATCCAATAAAACTCTTAATTTCTGTTACTGTCCTTGGAATTGGCCAGTCCTTTACAGCCTGAATTTTACTAGGGTCTACTGAAATTCCGTCTTCTGAAATTATGTGTCCAAGGAAGGCCACACTATTTAACCAGAAATCACATTTGCTTTGCTTAGCATGAAGTTGTTCCTGTTGGAGAGTCTGTAACACTATTCTCAAGTGGTCTGCATGCTCTCTGTCGTTCTTTGAATAGATCAAGATGTCATCTATAAAAACAACTACAAACTGATCCAAATATGATGAGAACACTCTGTTCATCAAATCCATGAAAACTGCAGGGGCATTGGTGACTCCGAAGGGCATAACTAGAAACTCATAATGGCCATAACGGGTCCTGAATGCTGTCTTGGGAATATCTTCTTTCTTTACTTTTAGCTGATGATAACCTGATTGCAAATCCAACTTTGAAAATACTCGAGCTCCATGAAGCTGATCAAACAGATCATCAATTCTTGGTAAGGGGTACTTGTTCTTGATGGTAACCTTGTTTAACTCTCTGTAGTCTATACACAACCGCTTACCACCGTCCTTTTTGTTTGCTAAGAGCACTGGAGCTCCCCATGGTGAAGCACTTGGTCTAATCAATCCCTTGTCAGAATATTCTTGTAGCTGCTTCTTTAGAATTTCTAACTCAGTGGGTGCCATTCTGTATGGAGCTTTGGATATCGGAACTGTGCCTGGAAGGGTATCAATGGAGAACTCAATCGTTCTGTCAGGTGGAAGCCCTGAGATTTCCTTAAATACTTCTGGAAACTCATTCCAAATTGGTACTCTCTTCTTCTGGATCTCACCAGCAGTCATCTGTGCTTTTTCCTTGGTAGGTTTGTGTTCTCCTTCAAATTGGAATTCAGGCTGAAGTGGTATTCTGAAAATAACTTTCTTGTTTCGACAATCAATGACTGCATGGTATTTACTGAGCCAAGTCATGCCTAGGATTAAGTCGTACCCTTTAGTATCTAGTACGAGCATATCCACTGTTAATGTCCTGTCACACAGTTCCACCGGACAATTTACACAAACTCTATCAGAGATGACTACTCCGTTACCGGTACTTATCTCCCACTGGTGGTCTAAATATTCAACAGGTATAGAGTTCAAAGCAATGAAACTATCTGATATGTTGCAATGAGAAGCGCCAGAATCAAAGAGGGCTAAGACAGGTTTAGAGTGCACCATAATCTTACCTATTACCACTTCTCCAGAAGTTTCGGCCTCTTCCGCTGTCAAGTTGTAGGCTCGTCCTCTTCCACAACCCGCTGCAGTTCTGACTCCCCTCTGGACTGGGCGGATATCTTGTAGTGGGGGAGGGGGAAGGGCCCTCCTAACCATTGGTCCCTGGTTCCTCTGTCCATCTGGCCCTGGAAGTGCTGGCAATGCTTGGTTGACCATTCCCATTCTTTTGTGGGGACAGACTTCTATTGAATGATCACGGGAACCACATACCAGTCATAACCCATTTGCCCTACGGCAATTTTGTCGAGAGTGACCTGGTTTCTGGCAATAGCTACAAAAGGAAAATGGTTGGGTTACTGGGAAGGGGGCTGGTCGAAATGGTCGTCTCATGGTTGGGATCCTTGCTGCTCTGAATGGACCTCCTCTCCCTGTTTGTGGAAATGGCCTCTTCATGGTCTGATTCCTTATCATGTTAGATTTCCCTTTCTCCAGTCCTCGCTCCACCTCCCGAGCTATGGTGAGGACTTGGGAATAAGTTTTCAGCTGTTGGGGCATTAAGAGGATTTGAATGTCCATTTGTAAACCCTGTTGGAACCTACTCGCCCGTTTTTCTTCATCAGCCACCATATATGGAGCAAAGCGGCTCAGCCTCAAGAACTCAGCGGCATACTCATCTACAGACCGGTTCCATTGTTGAAGTCGGATGAACTGTTCTTCCATTTCTTTCTGAGCTGTGGCAGGGAAAAATCTATTATAGAAGCTTTGAGAAAACTGGTCCCAAGTGACAGGTTTCTCCAGTCTTGCTTCTTCAGCTAGCCACCAGGTCCTGGCTACATCCTTTAGTTGAATCTTGGCGACCTCCACTTGATTTTCTTTTGGGACCCGGGCTGCGTTCAACAGATCTGTGGTGTCAATCAGCCATTGTTCAGCATCTAGTGGTTTCTCTCCTCCCGTGAATATCGCCGATTGCAACCGCCTAAAGTCTGATACGTTCCCCGGTCTTTGTTCCTTAGGAGTTGCTAACTCTTGCCGAAGGAGTTCCGTCTGCTGTTGCTGATTCTCCATCATAGTCTGGATAACCCTTAGAATCTCAACATTCTCTCCCGCGGGTCCATTTGATGCTTGCCCGGGGTTGTTACGACCCGTCCTTCTATCCATACTTATGTTGGTAAAAAGGAGACTGGAAACTGGAAAGATGGAAGGAATTTTAGGACACAAGGAAAGGAATTAAGAAGGACTAGATAACTTTGTACATTGTAGTTGGCAATGGCAAATTCCATTTGCTGCTTGATTGTACTACAGGTGTGAGAGCCTAGGCTCTGATACCAACCTGTAACGCCCCGATCCCACGGGTACGGGGACGTCACTGCGACGTACATACGCAGGTCAGAAGTACCCTCACGTATATACGCTAAGCATCAGTACAAGCAAGAATCAGAGTACGACAAACGTAGCGTCCATTCATATGCCAACATAAGAAGTACAAAGTACAAGGTTATCACAGGATGTGATATACTATTACATATCACATGCATCATATATCACAGCTAAGCACAAAAGTACGATTTATAATATGATTACAAGATGCTCACGAGCTGAAGGAAGGTCCCGCGAGCTAAAAAGGAAAGTCTGGCACAACAGAAACCGAGACTAGTCTGCCTGCTCGGAAAGGAAAGCTTGATCTTCCACAGAAGGCTCCACTTCAATCCAAGGTCCGGAACCTGAACATACAAATTCAAGGGAGTCAGGACCTCCCAAACAAGTGATCAGGCTACAGCCGAGCGGCATAAGAAATAAGAGTATGAGAGTTGGTACAACATCATGAGTAAACAGCCAGCAAGTAAAAGAAGCACAAAATGTTATAAATGAAAGGCATTGTATAAGCACAAGTTACGACCTCATGAGACTAGTACTTCGAGGGAATAATCCAAACAAGGAAACCCTCATCTATATACCTTTATCTCATGTCACCGTAATCCAAGCGCATACAACACCCACAATTAACGTCTTTTATTATTATTATTATTATTATTATTACTCGTCTTACCCTGATATCTAGCTATGTGAACTAGCGTCCCAGCACACATAGATCTATATTCAAGTAAAGCAAGATTGTTATTGGAAACCAGCGGGGGTATCAACGAACTATGTTTACAGTGGGTCCCGTGCATACCCGGGACCACGGTCCAGGATTGTTCCGTTGCTTGGTGGACGGAACCAGCCGCAAGGCTAACAGGAGGGACTTATGTATGCCCTTATCATGATGGTACCAGGAAGGAGGGAGCCAGCACTCCCCTCGGTCGCCTGGAGGCCCACAGGTCAGACCGGAAATTTAGTTGCACAACATACCTAATACCACTGTAAACACGAACATATATTGATAGCCGCGTATTTCCCCCGACCCGATGCAAGTTGTCTTATTTTATGGATCATTTAGATAATTATCAGGTTTCGGGAATGAACAGGAGCAAGTCAGGAATATCATGAAGACAGGAGTATCAGGAGTACAATTTGTACTATCATGTAAATCAAATTGGAAAATCATGAAGTCCGGTTATCATTCCCGTTATAGTGATAATCATAGAAGTCAGGTGTATCATGCCTTGTGTTGATAGATAGCATGATAAGAGGTGATATTTGTCAAGTAACATGCCATGAAATAGCACTATATAATACATGTCCCGAGTATAAGATTCATTTCCAAGAAAGTAATTAACCACAGCAAATAGCCAAAATTAGTCGACTAGGGGAAGGCAATTAGTCGACTTATAGAGGAGTCAGTCGACTATAGAGGAGGGAAAGTCGACTAATGGGTTGCGTTTTCAAAGAGTTGCGTTTTCAGGAGAAAAGTTAGTCGACTAGAAGAAGGGGTTAGTCGACGAATAGGCTGCGTTTCACAAGACTGCGTTTCATAAGGCCGCGTCTCATAAGTCCGCGTCTTGTCACAAGTCCGCGTCTCACAAGTCCGCGTCTCACAAGTCCGCGTCTTTAGAAAGAAAGAAAGTCGACTAGGGCAATGAGTTAGTCGACTAATAGGGTCGCGTCTTCAGAAGAAAAGCTGCGTTTCAAGGGAGTTAGTCGACTATAACAAAAGGATAGTCGACTAATGGAGGGTTCTAGTCGACTAATGACTGGGTCAAGTCGACTAACGGAGTCAAACAGAGAGCAGAATTATCCTTTAAGTGTTGTGTTCGTTGATATGAAAATACAAGTGATTGTTCATGTCTTGACGAGTAGAATTACTCGCCTAAAACTGATCCTGTGATGCGTCCGACGCAGAGAAGCTCGGCCCCAAACCAAGAGGAGGGTACCGGCCCAGAGTCTTGCCGCCAATGAAGTGCACGACCCCCAATCCAAAAGGAGTTGGCCGGTCTTCACAAGAGAGGGAAGGTGGTTGAAGGTGTAAGTCCAGTTCAACTTGGCAAAGTGAGATTTTGCAAACGATGCTACGGGGGACGAATCTATAGTCCGCCGGAAAGAGGTTGACGAGGAGGTGAAGGTGGTATGCTTGGTGGAGGCTACGGTGGTGTAGGTGGTGGTGGAGATGGTGGTGAAGCTTTGGTGGAGAAGATGGGTTCTTGGATGTTTTCTTGGTGAAAGAGGTTGAAGAAGATGGTGTAGTTGTTGGAAATGGAGGAGGAGATGGAGGAGAATGAGGTGGAGGGATTTGTGGTGGAGAAAATGGATTTGGTAGGTGGTGGTAATGGCCGGCCAAGGGAGCTTGGGGGGTTGTGTTGCTGTTGGAGCTTGCTGGAAACAAAGGAGATGAAGGAGAATGAAAGAGAGAGAGAAGATTGGAGTACATGGGAATATATATATGCATAGGTGAAGTTATCATTCCCATTTTGCCCCCCATTCAAATCAAGGAAACGCAAGGATGGAGGCTTGCGTCTCCATTCAAATGAGGCCCGCGTCTGGCCTCTAAGAGCTGGACGTGGAGATCAAGGCGGGGTTCAAAAAGGGAAATTCACAAGGTTGCGTTTACAGAGAAGTCAATAAAAGTATGGGTGATTTGACTAGAGTTTGATTGGCCCATAAGCTTTAAATGCAGCATGGAGGGGGATGGAGAGGATCACTGCATTTAATGATGAACTCAAATTGGTCAACTCGCGTCTGAGGAAGGAGAGAGAAAAATGGGAAAAAGTGAAAAGTGGAATATCTGGATAAATTCCCGGTATCTGGGAAAATACCGAAAACTCCAGAAATGTCCAAAAATTGAAGTGTCTCGGGAAGCTTTCCAAAAATTCACAAAAATAATAAATATTACATAAAGATTTTTGGTGAAATTGGTTTTCAGAAATTCAATTCCATTTTCAAAATAAAAATCCTGGAATCCATGGTGAACGGTGTCTAAACCGGGTAGGCTGGATTTTTGATAAAATCTGAAAAATTCTAGAAAATGCCTGAAGGAAGAAAATATAATTTTAAGAAGGAATGTGAAAGCAGAATCCAAAAATTTGATTCCAATTGTAAATTAAAATTCCTGGAATCAACCAGTGATACTGGCCGACACCGGTTTTGAAGATTTACAATTTAATTCCGAAAAATTCCAGAAAATCATGAAAAATCTAGAATATTAAAAAATAATATTTGAAGCTGAAATCAGTCAAATCTGAATACCAAACAGATCAATTCATGCAGTGTTGCTATACGAGTAAGTATTTAAATAGCAGAAAATAAAATAAAATAATAATAATAAAATGCACCAAAAATCAGGATACGTAACTGTGCACGTATACCGAGGACAGGGTGTTACAACTCCGCCGGATATGTGGCAACACGTCCAAAACGCGAGACTCGTGTTTAACAAAAACCGCGTCCCTTCAAAGGTCGCGCCTCTTCAGCAAGGCCAAAGTCACGCTAATCAACAGAGTGAGAGCTGCGTCTTCACTTCAAAGATCGCGTCCCTCCAGAGGCTGTGTTTCTTCAAGCAAATTAATAGATGCGTCCCCACGCCGCGTGATGACTGTGTCTCTAAAGCAACATGACCCTGCGTCTACAAGACTTGCATTCAGTCTTTGCTTCTGTAAATCAGTTCAACAGTACACTGGCACAAGCAGAAGACTGTTCACCCCTGGTTTGACAGTACGCCAACAACCAGCTCAGAGCACTGAGGAGGTCTGGACTGCGTATCTAGACACTCACCGCAATCATCTCTGGTGGCTTCAAAGGGTTTTACAGTACACTCACGAAGACTATACTCCAGACAAGATCAAGCTCAGAGTATCTCAAACGATTGTCAGTCCAATCATGAGAAGTATGAATTCAACCATAGTCCAAAGTATTTCGAAATCTGTCCCAGTCAACCGCGGAATATTGAAAACTTTGGAGGGGGGTCCTGTAGGCTGTCTAAAAATCACTGAAGCCAAGTCATCAAAAAGCAGAGTCCAAACTCCAGACGCAGGGCAAATTATAGCCACTACCATAGAACCAAGACGCAAAAGTCGAAACCCGCGTCTCAGCCTTACTGTAGTAGCATCACTACAGTACCAAGACGCGAGGGTTGAAACCCGCGTCTCAGCATTACTGCAGTAGCATCACTACAGTACCAAGATGCGAGGGTCAAAACTCGCGTCTCTACTTTACCACAACGACCAAGACGCAGAGCCCAGAGCCCGCGTCTCACACAAAGCTTGACGCAGATTGGAAGCTCGCGTTTCTCAAGCATCACCTCAATGGCAAAAATGCGAGGCCTAAAGCCTGCGTCTCGGTTATAACTGTCCTCATTACTGGGTTAATTATTGCCCACGTAATGAGGGAGTTAACTTCCATTATGGAGTATTTTTAGGAGACACTTTTTCCCCCTGAATTCTCTATAAATAGCCCAGTTTGCTATGGAAGAAGGGTCGAGAAAAATCTGGTCAGAAGAACTTCAGTTGTAAGCCGTAGAAAGATCAAGATCTCCAGCTAAAAGAAAGAGAGAGTTCAATTCTTCTAACAACTTACTGCGTACAAGTTTGTTTTTGCCTATAATCTCTTTGAGATTCTTGTTAGACAGAAGCTTGTTGGCCCAAGAGGTTACACTCTCCAATTGTTTTGTGTTTTGATGATGACAAACCAAATTAGTGCTATTTGGTACTAACAAGTTTGCTAAGATGAGTTTCAGGTTTGTACCATGTTTAGAGACCATTCGCTTAGCCATTGCAAGAACTTCTAAGTTCCACAAAGTAAGGAAGGCAAATTGCACATCAAGGAAGGATCATAGAAGAGAAGGCACTAGCAAGGCATTGGATGGCTCAAAGACTTGAAGATAGCACAAGAAGTCTTCATGTAATTTGTTTTTCAGTTTATAGTTTGTTAAAGAATAGTGGATAGGTTTGAAGCTCTATCACACACGTTTTAGCGCACATGCTCATTCCAAAATAATTTCTTATAAATTATACAAAAATATTTTGCATACAAGATTTTGCCTACAGATATATATTTATGTTTTATACTAATCCCTGTTCAAAAGTATTTTTGTTAAAATCAAAATCCTCTTTGTTTTCTTTTTAAAATTGACTTTTTGACCTGATCCGGTCGACCGGGTCGGTCGACCGAGTCTGTGTCAGTCTGGTCCGGTCGACCGGACCAGTCAACCGAAGTCCTGGCAGATGCACGTATCCGTGTGCACGTCTGTCGGTCGACCGGGGCGGTCGACCGGACTATTATTTTTGCTCACTGGTTTTATCGGTCGACTGGGTCGGTCGACCGCTCGCCTGTAACGGTCAAATTTTTGTATTACCGGTCGACCGGCCGGTCGACCGATGTAGCCGTTGAACAGTAACGGGCAGATTTTTTAAGAGCTGTTTATTTTTGTCTTTTGTGTTTAAACAATTCGTTTAAGGATATGTTTTGATCTAATTACCTCCTAAACATCAGTAATTATGTTTTATCCCTAAACCCTAGCCCTCTCCTATAAATAGGGGTGTTTGGGGAGAGATTGGTTACAACAACTATTATTGCTAAAAATTCAAAAGTTTAAGGCTTTCAAAGTTCTTGGTTTTTGTGCTAAATTCTCTCAATTTTCTGAAGGGTTTTCAAAAGTTTTTCTCTGATTTCAATTTCTTTTCCTTACACAAAAGAGCTTCAATTCTACTCATTATTCTCTAAGGACCTTTGTAAGGGAAGAGATTTTTGAAAGAGAGAGTTTGTGGTCTTTTGACTACCAAGGAAATCACTTGTTCTTGAGATTGTAGGAGTTGGGTACTCCATTGTAATCGTTCTTTGTGATAGTGGAAGTAGCTAGAATCCTTCTGGGGAAGGCGGGGAGTAGAGCTGGGTGCTCGAACCTCGATAACATATCCTTGTGTTTGCGATTGGTTTACATTCTTGCAATCCTTACTCTATTTTGCTTGCACTTATTACTTGCTCATCATATTAATTGTCATACTTACTTGCTTGCATTCATCTTGTGATTGTTGTAGCTTTAAATTTTTAATTTGCCCCTTGATTAGCATTGTCACCTATTCACCCCCCCTCTAGGTGACTTTTCAATTGGTATCAGAGCTTGGACTCTAGGTTTGGCTTAACATCCATAGAGAGATCCTTAAAATATTGCTAATCAACATTTTCATTCATCCATTCATACACTAGTAAATATGGCCGACAACATTAAAACCCCACCTAAATTTGATGGCCTAAATTTTCCCATTTGGAAGGTTAGGATGACTATATTTTTGCAATCTCTAGGTAGCTTGGTAGCTAAATCCTTGACCAAACCCTACATAGCACCCGATAGTGATGAAAGTACATGGACCGACTTCAATTTTAGAGAATATGAGGCTAACTCAAAAGCCCAAAACTCCCTTTAACCGCCTTGAATGAGGATGACCTTACACGGGTAATTCATTGCCAATCCGCCTATGAGATTTGGCAACACTTATTGGTCACACATGAAGGGACTTCACAAGTCAAGAGAGCTAAGATAGATCTCTTGAGGTCTCAATATGAATCATTTAAAATGCTTGATGATGAATCCATTGATTGTATGATTACTCGTTTCACTAAAATTACAAATGATCTTTCTTCATTAGGTGACGTCATCTCCAACGATCAAAAGGTGCGCAAAGTGATACGGGCTCTTCCTTCTTCATGGGAGATCAAGGCCACCACCTTAAAGGAGTTGAACGACAAGGACGAGATGGACATTATTAGTCTCATTGGGAACCTAAAGACCCATGAGATGGAGAAGAAGGCAAGAGATGAAGCCACTACCTCAAAGAAGAAATCCATAGCCTTCAAGACTTCATCCACCAATGATGACGATGATGAAGACGAAGAAGAAGATGAGGAGCTAACTCTACTTGTGCGGAATGTCAAGAGGTTGTACCGTAAGAACAAGTTCAACTTCCGGAGAAGATTCGAAGGCAAAGAGGAGCGGAAGATCATTTGCTATAATTGCCGCAAACCCGGACATATCATGGCGGATTGTCCGGAGTTCAAGAAGAAGATGACTTCCTCCTTCAAGCCAAAGAAACCGGAGGAGAAGAAAGCCTACAAAGCGACATGGGATTCGGAAAGCGAGTCCGAAGAGGAGGTGGATCAAGCTAATATGTGTTTCATGGCAAACACAACTAAGGTAACCCCTCAATCCCTTGATGATGAAGATGATGAACTAAGTAAGGAAGTTCTAGTTCATGCCTTTGTAGAACTTTCTGAAACTTATGATAATAAGAAAATTGAATGCTTAAAATTACAAAAAGAAGTTGCTTTTCTTAAAAATCAACTTGCTTTGGTTTCAAAAGAAAAAGATGATCTTTCTTCCAATCTTATTTCTATTCAAAATGAATTTGACGCTTATAAGATTTCTTGTAAGGGTAAAACCCCTATTGTTGATAATAAAGAAATTTCTTCCTTAAAAACCAAAATGGTTGATTTTGAAAAGGTTTGAAAGATTGTGCTTTTAACACCAAGAAGCTTGAAGAAAAGTTTTCCAAAAAGCACACTTCTCATGTTAAAGATTCTCATGCTAAAATTCCACATGCTCACACTTCAAATAATACTTCTCATGCTAAATCTTTTCATGCTCACAATGCCCATGCTCACAATTCACACACTCACTATGCTTTTAGATATGGTAGAGTGTATAGATGTACTTATTGTGGTAAAAATGGACATTTAGCTAAATTTTGTTATGATAAATTGCATAGTTCAAATAATCTTGTTTGGGTTAATGGCTCTAACCCTCATGGACCCAAGAAAATGTGGGTACCAAAATCAAGTCCTAAAATGTTTGATGTAGGTACACACCAAGGCTCCAAGACGTAGGGAGCGGTGGTACCTTGATAGTGGTTGTTCGAGACACATGACGTGGGATATCAACAACTTCACAACCCTATCAAGGTACATGGAAGGTGGCTCCGTCACCTTCGGGGATGACTCCAAAGGAACTATCATCGGTATAGGTAACATTCAAATTGGTGCATCTCCTATTATTGAGAATGTTGTTTTAGTAGATGGTTTAAAACATAATTTGCTTAGCATTAGTCAACTTTGTGACCGTGGACTTAAAGTTGTTTTTGATGATTCTTCTTGCAAGATTTTTGATGTTAAATCTAATGATTGTATTCTTACCGGTTTTCGTGATAATAATGTTTATATTATTGACATGCTTAATTTAGATTGTTCTACTAAATGCTTGAATGCTTTTGATGAAAATTCTTGGCTTTGGCATAGAAGATTAGGACATGCATCTTTTGACCATATTTCTAGGATTAATTCAAAGGAATTGGTGAAGGGTATACCTTGCTTGGATTTTGAGAAAGACCGCATTTGTGGTGCGTGCCAACTTGGGAAACAAACCAAGTCTTCCTTTAAACCAATCAAGGATATCATGTCAACTAGGCCCTTAGAATTAATTCATATGGATCTTTTTGGACCAACTAAAACTAAGAGTTTAAATGGAAGTAGATTTGCATTTGTTTTGGTTGATGATTTCTCCTGTTTTACTTGGGTTTTCTTTTTACAAAATAAAGATCAAACTTTTTCTCATTTTAAGATTTTTCGAAAAAGAGTTGAAAAAGAAAAGGGTTTTCCGATTTTGAGAATAGGGAGTGATAGAGGTGGTGAATTTGTTAACCAACTCTTCATGACTTATTGTGATGAAAAAGGAATTAAGCATGAAATGTCTTGTCCTAGAACTCCACAACAAAATGGAGTTGTAGAAAGGAAAAATAGAACACTTCAAGAGATGGCTAGGACAATGATAAGTGAATATGACCTCCCTCAATATTTATGGGCCGAGGCCGTAACACCGCATGCTATATATCGAATCGTATTTATTTGTGCAAAAATTCTTCAAAAACATCATTTGAAATGTATCATTCTAGAAAACCAAATGTTGCATATTTTAAAGTTTTTGGATGCAAGTGTTTTGTTTTAAATACTAAGGATAATTTGGGTAAATTTGATGCTAAGGCTTATGAGGTTATCTTTGTTGGATATTCCTCTACTAGCAAAGCATATAGAGTTTTCAATAGATCCACACTTACCATAGAAGAATCCATGCATGTTAAATTTGAAGAGACTAATGTGGTTGTTGAGAATGTTGTAGAGATTGAACCATTAGGTGAAGACATGGAGAGACTATCCTTGAAGGACTCACCCACTCAAGAAGATAAGCAAGAATCTATAGGTGAAGTTCAAGAGGATAAAGAGGAAAGCGCTCAACCGCTTCCCAAAGCTTGAAGATACGCTACAAATCATCCTAAGGAGCTCATCTTGGGTGATGCATCTAAAAGAGTCACTACGCGCTCCAAACTCCATGACCTATGTGGTAACTTTGCTTTCATTTCTCATTTTGAACCCAAAGGCATTCTCGAAGCCGAGACGGACCCATATTGGTTGCTTGCCATGCAAGAGGAACTCAATCAATTTGAGCGCAACCAAGTTTGGCACCTTGTTCCTAAGCCCCACGATAGACCAATAATTGGTACTAAGTGGATCTTTAGAAACAAGATGGATGAGTCCGGAAATGTCATTAGGAATAAAGCTAGGTTAGTGGCCCAAGGTTACACTCAAGTTGAGGGAATTGACTTTGAGGAGACCTTTGCACCCGTAGCACGGCTTGAAGCCATACGGATGACACTAGCTTTTGCATGTTTTAAAAATTTTAAACTTTTTCAAATGGATGTAAAAAGTGCATTTTTAAATGGTTTTATTAATGAAGAAGTTTATGTTGCTCAACCTCCCGGTTTTGTTGATCATGTTCATCCCGATTTTGTTTTTAAACTTGATAAAGCTTTGTATGGATTGAAACAAGCTCCAAGAGCTTGGTATGAAAGGCTTTCTAGTTTTCTCATTTCAAATGATTTTATTAAAGGCAAAGTAGACACAACTCTTTTTACTAAGCATGTTGATAATGATATTTTAATTGTGCAAATTTATGTTGATGATATAATTTTTGGATCTACTAATGAGCTTTTGTGCAAGGATTTTGAAAAGGTAATGCAACTAGAATTTGAAATGTCTTCCATGGGTGAGCTCAATTTCTTCCTTGGACTCCAAATCAAGCAATTGCAAGACGGAACCTTCATTAACCAAGCCAAGTACGCAAAGGAGCTAGTAAAGAAGTTTGAGCTTGAAGGATCAAAGGCTTGCAACACTCCAATGGCAACTACAACCAAGCTTGATAAGGATGATCAAGGTAAAAATGTTGATATTAAATTATATAGAAGCATGATAGGAAGTCTTTTATATTTAACGGCAAGTAGGCCGGATATCATGTTTAGTGTGTGTCTTTGTGCTAGATTTCAATCGTGTCCTAAAGAGTCTCATCTTATTGCGGTAAAACGCATTATTCGTTATATTAAGGGCACTATTGGGATGGGTCTTTGGTATCCGAAAACTATAGATTTTTCTATGACTAGTTATTCGGATGCCGACTATGCGGGTTGTAGAGTAGATAGAAAGAGTACTAGTGGGACATGTCAATTTCTTGGTAATTGTCTTGTTTCATGGTCCTCTAGGAAGCAAAATTCCGTAGCTCTCTCAACCGCCGAGGCGGAGTATGTTGCCGCGGGGGCTTGTTGTGCACAAGTCCTTTGGATGAAACATACTCTCCTTGATTTTGATTTGCACTTTGATCATATAAAAATATTTTGTGATAATACTAGTACTATACACATGACCAAAAATGCAAATCAACATAGTAAGACCAAGCACATTGAGATTAGATATCACTTTCTTAGAGATCATTTTGAGAAAGGTGATATAGATATTGATTATGTTTCCACAGATTTACAACTAGCCGATATTTTCACTAAACCTCTTGATTTTGCTAGATTTTCGTTTATTTGTGGAGAACTTAATGTTTGTATTATTGAATAGACATATTTTTCATAACCCTTTTTGATGTATGACAAAAAGGGGGAGAATAAGTTTACATGGACAAAAATAAGTTCATTTGGTCTTGGTTCCATATGAATTTATATGTTTTGTTTCCATATGAATTTATATGTTTTGTTTCCATATGAATTTATATGTTTTGTTTTTATGAATTTTTGTGTTTTAAATAAATTCTTGTGTTTTAGTTGTTTTGGTATTTTTTTGGTATCTAGAGCAATTTTTATGTTTTATATATTTGTTTTAATTGGTTTCAAAATTGGTGCATCATTTCAATTATTGGTATCTAGAGCATATTCTTGTGTTTTATGTATAGCATAATTTGAGGGGGAGTTTTCTCCTCTCCTTTATTTTTTGTCAATAGCCTATTTGTTTTGTCATCATCAAAAAGGGGGAGATTGTTGGCCCAAGAGGTTACACTCTCCAATTGTTTTGTGTTTTGATGATGACAAACCAAATTAGTGCTATTTGGTACTAACAAGTTTGCTAAGATGAGTTTCAGGTTTGTACTATGTTTAGAGACCATTCGCTTAGCCATTGCAAGAACTTCTAAGTTCCACAAAGTAAGGAAGGCAAATTGCACATCAAGGAAGGATCATAGAAGAGAAGGCACTAGCAAGGCATTGGATGGCTCAAAGACTTGAAGATAGCACAAGAAGTCTTCATGTAATTTGTTTTTCAGTTTATAGTTTGTTAAAGAATAGTGGATAGGTTTGAAGCTCTATCACACACGTTTTAGCGCACATGCTCATTCCAAAATAATTTCTTATAAATTATACAAAAATATTTTGCATACAAGATTTTGCCTACAGATATATATTTATGTTTTATACTAATCCCTGTTCAAAAGTATTTTTGTTAAAATCAAAATCCTCTTTGTTTTCTTTTTAAAATTGACTTTTTGACCTGATCCGATCGACCGGGTCGGTCGACCGAGTCTGTGTCAGTCTGGTCCGGTCGACCGGACCAGTCGACCGAAGTCCTGGCAGATGCACGTATCCGTGTGCACGTCTGTCGGTCGACCGGGGCGGTCGACCGGACTATTATTTTTGCTCACTGGTTTTATCGGTCGACTGGGTCGGTCGACCGCTCGCCTGTAACGGTCAAATTTTTGTATTACCGGTCGACCGGCCCGGTCGACCGATGTAGCCGTTGAACAGTAACGGGCATATTTTTTAAGAGCTGTTTATTTTTGTCTTTTGTGTTTAAAAAATTCGTTTAAGGATATGTTTTGATCTAATTACCTCCTAAACATCAGTAATTATGTTTTATCCCTAAACCCTAGCCCTCTCCTATAAATAGGGGTGTTTGGGGAGAGATTGGTTACAACAACTATTATTGCTAAAAATTCAAAAGTTTAAGGCTTTCAAAGTTCTTGGTTTTTGTGCTAAATTCTCTCAATTTTCTGAAGGGTTTTCAAAAGTTTTTCTCTGATTTCAATTTCTTTTCCTTACACAAAAGAGCTTCAATTCTACTCATTATTCTCTAAGGACCTTTGTAAGGGAAGAGATTTTTGAAAGAGAGAGTTTGTGGTCTTTTGACTACCAAGGAAATCACTTGTTCTTGAGATTGTAGGAGTTGGGTACTCCATTGTAATCGTTCTTTGTGATAGTGGAAGTAGCTAGAATCCTTCTGGGGAAGGCGGGGAGTAGAGCTGGGTGCTCGAACCTCGATAACATATCCTTGTGTTTGCGATTGGTTTACATTCTTGCAATCCTTACTCTATTTTGCTTGCACTTATTACTTGCTCATCATATTAATTGTCATACTTACTTGCTTGCATTCATCTTGTGATTGTTGTAGCTTTAAATTTTAATTTGCCCCTTGATTAGCATTGTCACCTATTCACCCCCCCTCTAGGTGACTTTTCAAAGCTGTGTTACTTTGTCCACCATCTAAAGAGAGGATTCCCAAAAGATCCTGACGTTCACCCGGTCAACGGAAAATAAGATTCACTTTCTATCGCCACATAAAGAGCCCGGCATTAAACAATGGGGAGATTTGCGCTTGAATATCTCCCCTCTCTTGTAAAAGATTATTGATCCATTGTAATTTTCTCTATTATCAAATAAAGAATTTATCCCTCGATCTTCAATTTTTCCTCACCAAAAAGCCTACACTCAAATCTCAGGTGAAAGGTCAGATGCTGGGAGAAGATAGTATTCTCCTGTTGACTGTCAATTTCTCTAGAGTCATGCGTGTTTCTACTGGAGCTGATGCATCCTCTGCATCCTCTATTGATTAGTCTGCCATGTACTCTGAACATGATAGAGATCGTGGTCATAGTCGTCGTCACAGACACGATTTTGGAGGAGGATGTGGCTCATTTGGCGTGGGACGTAATATTCCTGTTGGACAACTGAATGCATCTGATAAGGGATTGAAGCACCGTACGCACTGTAGTCAGAATAACAATATCTCTAAGAAGTGTTGGATGAAGTTTGGTCGACCGGATTGGGCACAACTAGATAATTCTGATCTTCATGCCTAATGTGATACTCCTCAGATTCCTTCATCTACTCATCCCAAGTCTTCTGGTTCCTCCACTGTGATACTATCGCAGAAGGAATATGATCGACTATGTCAGTTAGAATTCTCTCAGAATGATCATTCAGCAACTCATGCATCCTCTTCAGGTATACATTCCTATACTGTCTCTCCTCAAAAGCCCAGAATTTTAGACTCAAAAGCCTCATCCCACATGACATGTATTAAAGAAAATTTTATATCATTAAACTTGTCAAATACATATCATTCTGTTAAAATTGCTGATGGCTCCTATTCACCTGTATTGAGCAATAGGGTGGTTCATATTACTCCATCCTTAACACTTACTATGTCTTTTATTTCCAAAATTTCTAATCAGCCTCTTATCTATCAATCAATGTCTAAAACATAATAACTGCAAAATTACTTTTTTCCTTCTCATTGTGTCTTTCATGACCTGTCAACTAGGAGGAGGATTGGTTCGGGACGTGAACGAGGAGGCATGTAGTATTTGGATAACAGAGTAATCTCTACAGGATTAGTTGCAGATCAGCCTGATCTCGTTATACTCTGGCACTGACGCTTGCGTCATTTTTTTGATGAAAATGCTAAGGTTTGTGATCCCTGTTGTATCTTCTATTTCTTTTTTAGGATATGAGTCTTGTGAGTTAGGTAAGCATCATCATGCTACCTATCCTAGTCGAGTCTCTAGTCGTAGTAGATTCCCTTTTGAGTTGTCCACTCTGTGTTGGGGGTCCTAGTCATGTCCCTTCAATTAAAGATTTTAGATATTTTCTGTTCTTTGTTGATGACTTCTCTCGCATGATTTGGTTGTATTTACTGAAAAAGAGGTCAGAAGTCGCTAATGTAATTGAACTCTTCTTCAACGAAATGAAAAATCAATTTCTACTTCCATTCGTGTGCTTCGGTTTGACAATGCCTTGGAATATGTTAAAGATGATGTGTCTATCTTCTGTTCGAAAAATGAGATTATTCACTAGACATCCTGCTCTTATACATCCCAACAAAACGGAATTACTGAATGCAAATATAAGCATTTCTGGATGTTGTTAGAACTATAATGTTTCATATGCATGTTTCCAAATATTTATGGTCCGATGTTGTATTATACGTTTGTCATCTAATTAATAGGATGCTCTCATTTGTCGTTGGTTAAAAAATTTCATTCTCTTGTCTCCACCCTCATAAAACTATCTTCTCCATGACTCCACGGGGGTGTGGCTGTACTTATTTTGTCAGGACTTATCTCCTAGGTTGTACAAATTATCTTTTAAATATATCAAATGTGTCTTTATTGAATATTTCTGAACTCAAAAATGATATCGATGTTATAATCCCTTTACCAAAAGTATTTCGTGTCTGCTGACACCACATTTTTTGAGTCTGTTCCATATTTCTCTTCACCAGTTCCTCGTACAGCAACTGCGTCTGTTCCTCTTTCACTGTTTGTGCATTTACCTGCACCTGCGTTTGCTGATTTTTCGCTAGTGCCACCTGGAAACACTTAAGAACCACATACATTAACACTAGTTGGGAGCCAGTTAAGGATTTCCAAATCAAATACCCTCATCGCAGAAATTTTTTTGCCTCTGAATTAGTTTTGGTCAATCCCTCTCCGGTCGACGGTCACGATCTTACACTGATCATCCTATTTCAAATTTTATTTCCTATGACCATCTTAACACATAAGTTTCTTTAGTTTGCTCTATCATTGTCTTCTGAGTCTATACCCAAGTCTTGTAAGGAGGCTTTATTACTGTCTGCCTGAAAGAAGGCCATGGATGAGAAAATGGATGCGCTTATTTCTCAAGAAACTTGGGAGTTGGTGTGATACCCGAAGATGTTATTCTTGTGGGATGTTGTAGGGTCTATACTTTGAAGTATCACCCAGATGGATCAGTGAATCACTATGAGGCTAGACTTGTGGTTAAAAGTTATACTCAGACATATGGCATACATTATTTTGAGACATTCTCGCCCATTACCCAAATAAATTCTTGCAAGATCATAGTCTCTATTGTTATTAACTTGTCATGGCCTTTGTGCCAGCTGGATGTGAAGAATGCCTTCTTATATGGTGACCTTCAGGAGGAAGTGTATATGGAGTAACCTCTAGGTTATGTTACTCAGGGGGAGAATAAGGTATGTCGTCTCAAAAGGCTATATATAGTCTCAAGCAGAGTCCAAGGGTGTGATTTGAGAAGTTCAGCATTACCATCTCTACCATTAATTTTCACCGATGTCACTTAGATCACTCTGTCTTTATTCGGCCCACAAAGTCTGATATTATAGTTCTGGTGGTGTATGTTGATGATATTTTACTAACTGATAGTGATTCTGGAGGGCTATTGGAGACAAAGAAGTATCTTAAGTGCCATTTTATGATCAAGGATATGGAAAGGCCTAAATACTTTCTAGAAATTGAAATTTGCGCATCAAAAACAGAATATACTTCTTTCTCAAAAAAAATATGCTCTAGATCTTCTGGATGAGATAAGACTTTTGGGGGGCAAACTTGCTAGCACTCCAATGTAAGCCAATATAGATTTGTGGTTTAATAACAGTCACCCACTTGATGATCCAGGAAGGTATAAGAGATTGATTGGGAAGTTGATTTATCTGACGGTCACTAGACCAGATATAACCTTAGCTGCTGTGCACTAAGTAGGTTCATGTATGAACCTAGAAAGGCTCATTAGTCAGCTGTACTAAGAATTTTAACTTATATCAAGAGTTATCCAGAGAAAAGTCTCGTGTATAAGAAGTATGGACATGTACACATATCTGGATACTCTTATTTAGGATATGCTGGTGACAAAAGAGATATGAAGTCTACAACTGGGTATTGTACTTTTGTTGAAGGAAATCTTATGACTTGCAGGAGTAAGAAGTAAGATGTAATATCTCGCTTAAGTGCAGAAGCTGAGTATAGATCTATAGTTCACATTGCATGTAAGATGGTTTGGCTAAAGAATCTACTGATTGAGCTTGATTTTAGACAGCCTAAACCCATGCCTATATATTGTGATAACCAGTTTGCTATCTATATTGACCAGAATCATATATTCCATAAGAAGATCAAGCACATTGAGGTTGACTATCATTTTGTCAGATATGCATGGACCAAGAAGGTGATTGCTTTCTAGTTCACACCTTTTTCGATGCAGTTAGAGGACCTTCTTACCAAAGCTACCTCACACCCCAGGTGTTTTCTAATTTATGTAATAAGTTTGGCAAGTTAGATATCTCTACTCCAGTTTGAGGGGGAGTATTTATTTAGATAAATAATAAGGTAATTGGGTTATTGGGTTTATATTACCAATAACCCAATGCCCGTTTGTAATCTTTATATATTGAGATGATACCTCTCTAATAAACTAAGCTTTTCTAGGATTTTGTTATTCTAACACTTAAGCTTCAAACAGTGGACTCAATTTTTATTAAGTTCGTTGCTATTCTATTCATTTTTCAATGTGGGGCTATTTTGCACACAAGCATCTCATTAATTTTCCCCTTTATGTTTGAATGTACGTCAATCATTATCAACAAAATCTTAGACTGTAACCATCTATAAAAATCCTTCTCCTGCAGACCATTTAGTCCATCACACTTCAGCTTCTGCTTCTTGTACCTGTATTCCTTATGTTCAGAATTCGCATACCCGTCCTTGGATTTCTCTCTAGTCTTTATTTTACTTCCTTCTGCCTCTTTTCAACCTTTCTTCTTTCCTTTGCTTCCTCCCGTTCTTTCTGGAGAAATAATGCACAAAAAACTGTCAGTCATAGCGAATATAAATGGTGGGGAAGAAAAAAAGAAAAAAGCAAACTTGTCCAGCAGAAGCTAATAAAGGGAAGGCCACAAGAATTACAAGCAATCACAAGAACTGGAATATTTCAGTGCTGCTGCCTTGAGGGCAGACGCGAGCATTGGCTTCATACTATGAAGGATATGCCACAGTAGTCAAGAAATCATACCAAACAACGGTGCCAGAATTAAAGGTTCTTTTTTTTCTGTCTTTTCTTTGCTTTGCCCCAGTACCTCATAATCTATTCGACCCCCTTACCACTGAGTTAGGCCCAAGTGGCGACTCACAGACTTTGATGATAAATTGATAATAGTTATAAGGGACATGAATTACCATTGCAATATACTCCAAAATTGCTACACGCATAAAAAAAGTTGTTGTTCCAATATTCTGTAGGGAATCCAATCAACAAAGAAGAGGAACACTAGAGAATAGTCACCAATCACACGAACCAGTAAACAAAAAAGAAAAAGAGAACACAAGATTTAATGAGGTTCGAAAATTTGCTTACATTCTCGAGTTAAGGGGGAGAGTTCTTATTAAATCAATCAACTATAGGTTACAGATATTGGGGATAAAATCCCTCTTTATATAGATAAAGAAACCACGAAGAAAAGAAATCCAAAAACACCTAATTCGGATCAGAAATGAATTTAGAATCAGATTTGAAAGCAGGCCGTTGCAGCCGCATTAGTCGATTAGAAAATATCCTAGTCGACTAATAACTCCTATCAGTCGACTAGTGATTGTAGAAAATGTGAGAGAATTACCGTGTAATTTTAGACTAACGGGTCGTGTCCACGAGGAGGAATGCGATGAAAGCGTTTCGATGTATTATTTCAAAAGCAAAAGTTGGTGTAAATTTTTTTTTAATGAAAAGAGAGTGGAGAGTAAAGAGATGATTAAAAGAAAACTTAAAACTTAAAAAAGATTTTGAAAAAGATGATCTTTAAAAGCTTAAATAGTGATTGGTTGTTTGTTTTAATATATGAAAAAAATTCGGGCTCACTATCTTACTACTCAATAATATATTCTTCTCTTGAAAATCTCAGTGACTCAACTTGATCATAGGTAAAAATTTAACCTTGAATTTGAAAGTCTTAAGTAAAACAAATAAGATTGTTTGAAAATGTTAACTCTTTTTTAAGAGATCATCTTGAATTGAATGTTAAATCATCAAGTCGTCTTTCAAGTATGAAATAAAAAAAAGTTCAAGTGATGTTTTAAAAATGAAAGTTTTAAAAATTCAAACTCATCCTCATATACCTTCAAAAATACTTTCAAAGAAGTAAGGCTTAGTTTAAGGCATTCATATAATTCTGCTGGGTTCTTTGCATAAAAATCATTCAAAACAAGAGTGATCGAAGAGGGATGATAGTGAGCCCAGAAAAAAAATTTAGCTACTCATAATTAATATAAAACAAGGCATGTAAATGAAATGAAACATACCCATGAATTAGAGAAGAAAAGAAGTCTTGATTCTTTATTGATGTCACTTCAAGTTCATATTACAATCACTCTTTTCCTCTCTCTCACTTGTATCTGGACTGAAGTACAAATTAAAAACTGAGATATAATTTCTCATTAACTATCTAATAATAATCCTAAGCCTTAAAAATAAAGAGAAAAACTTAAACTAGTCTTTGATCCGGTCTTCAGTAAACTTCCTACCTTTTATAGGCAAAAACCCAGAGGGAGAGGAGTGAGGAGATAAAGGGAGAAAACGCTCCCCTTATCTCCAAGAGATAGCCATGGAAACGTGACCAAAGATGCGTTTTCGCGTCCTGAATGTGGCCATTTGGCCACTTGGCCACATCCAGGGGGTGATATGGTTGGCGTTTGGTTTTATCCCCTTTTATCTGACGGATTTTCTATTTGATATATGGTATTGATCTGACCTTCGGTGATCCTCAAGCTAACCGATTTGCATTCAAAAAAATTGAAATAACCAGTTTTTATTTGATGTGATCCTCCCTGATATGCTTTGATCTTCAGCTGGGATCATGGTTATCCTCCTGAATATTTATTCCTTCTTTAATTTAGATTTAAATCAGAATTTAAAGGAGGCTTTTGGGCTTAATTTCTTTTCCACCTCCATTAGTAATGGGCATGCACATTATTAAATAGAAATAAGACTAAATAACAGTATTTATTAGATAATAAATATGGGAATGTGACAATATATATGCAATATCGGTAACTGATCACACCCCCACACTATCTTTGCTCGCCCTCGAGCAAAACATCAAAAATAATCCTAAAAAGTTATTTGGACCACATTAGTAGATCACTCGATTGTACTAAGCATGTGCAACAAGTCGTTAAACCTTTAAGTTACCCTTAGAGGACGAGTTTTGTCTCGTGAGGATTTTCAGTAGATTACACCCACAAAATCCATAAAGAAAAAAAGGTGTTAGTAATTTCAAAAAGTATTTTGAAAAAAATATTTGAAGTATTACTGTAAGAGTTCAAGTAATCTATAAGTTATAGGAAAACTAAACTTTTAATTCCTAAACTTAATCTCTATTCAAAAACTTGTTATCAATACGCACTTTTGTGACTGTGAAATTTTGACTAATGGTTCTTTAACTTTAACTCTTACACTTATTTATTATATTTTTGGTGGTATTATTCTTTAGTCTATGAGGCTTTCTAATCTGCCCATATAACGAGCCTTTAGTCGGTGGCACCCAAGCCGGACAGTCTTAGGGCATCTGGTGAGAGAGAACACCCCAAGGGCTTAAGCACTCGAGAAAATAAGGCTACAAAACTAAGGATTTTTATTTATAAAATATACCCCTTTTAGGCGTGAATACTTATACTTTATGAGGCACAAATGCCCAGCTTAATCAGAGAATTATATATATATATATATATATATATTTTTCTTTTTCGTTTTTTTTCTTTTTTTTCCTTTTTTTTTTATGTAAGGCATAAGAATCTTTGTTTTTGAACCCTAAATGTGTAAGTGTATAAAGTGTGCTATTTCATCAAGGTAAAGATCAAGACTAAATTACTTTCCTAAATTTTCTTTCTATAGAAATCAAACAAGTCAACTTATTTTGACCAAGAATAAGAAATCCTAATTATGATTCTCCTATTCCTTAAAATTGACTTAATTTCTTACAAAAAATAAGTCAAAATATTGTTATTTTTTTAAAAAGTTTTATGTTTTTTTAATATGTATTTTTATTTTTTTTATTTTTTAAAGTTATATTAATCTTGTTAGAGCCCTCCTCCACACCTATCACATGCATTGTCCCCAATGTATGAAAGAAATATATAGGCATGAAATAGAATGTAAAAGAGGTAAAGTTACCGATACACTGGATGGAAAAGATACATAGCCATTTCATTTACCGGCACCGATTCCAAGAAAAGTTTAAGGCATTGACCATTTACCTTAAAGTCATTCTCATTCTTAGTGTCACTGATCTCTACAGCACCGTATGGAAATACGGATTTAACAACGAATGGCCCAGTCCATCTTGATTTTAAATTTTCTGAAAAAAGAAAAATTATAGAGTAAGACTTTTTGTCCAGGGATAAATATTTTCCTTATGATATATTTATCATAAAAAAATTTTACTCTCTGTTTTGTGATCTTTGCATTTTCATAGGCCTCATTTCTCAACTCCTCTAATTTGAAAATTTGTAATTTCGAAGGTCACCAGCTTTATTCAAATCAAAATTTAGCTGCTTTATTGTCCATAAGACGGGCTCTGACTTAACAGGTAGGTTGCAAGCCTTCCCAAAGACTAACATATAAAGAGACATTCTTAAAATCACCTTGAAAGCAGTCCTATAGGCCCATATGGCATCTACAAGTTGGGGGGACCAATCTTTCCGGTTTTGGTTCACAGTCTTCTTCAAAATAAGCTTGATTTGTCTATTGGAGACACTGGTTTGAGGATGATAAGGTGTGGAGAACTTGTGAGTTATAACATACTTTCGCATAAGAGCTTCAAAGGATCTATTGTAAAAATGAGTACCATTATCACTGATGATTGCACGAGGGGTTCCGAAGCGCAAGAAATATTCTCTTTCAAAAATTTTATGACAACTTTGTTATCATTAGTTTTACTTGGAATGGCTTTTACCCACTTGGACACGTAGTCCACAGCAACCAATATGTATTGGTTCCAAATGAAGTAGAAAATGGACCCATAAAGTCGATGCCCCAAACATCAAAGAGTTTTATCTCTAATTGGGTTGAGGGGCATCATATCTCGTTTCAAGATCCTTCCCATCATTTGGCATCTAGGGCACGTCTTGCAAAATTCATAAGCATCTTTGAACAAAGTTGGCCAATAAAACTCACTTTGTAGCACCTTTTTAGCAGTGTTGCGGGGACCAACGTGTCCACCGCATGCAAGCTCGAGATAGAAGGAGAAAATACTCTTAATTTTTTCATCAGGAATGCACCTCCAAATGATTTGGTTAGAACAGTACTTAAAAAGATACGGTTCCTCCCAAAAGAAATATCAGACTTGAGATAAGAACCTGTATACGTTGCTTTTAGACCAATGACAAGGAGTTTGGTTTCTGACTAAGTAGTTCACTATATCGGCAAACCAAGTTTCATTAAAGATAGTTAAGAGTTTTTCATCGGGAAAGTCATCATTAATGGGCAATTCGTTGCATGGAGAATTTGGAATACACGAGAGATGGTCAGCAATGACATTTTCTATGCCTCTCTTATCTCGAATCTCGAGATCGAATTCTTTAAGAAGGAGGATTGGTTGGCAAAAAGCATGCACAAATATAAGTAAAGGAATGTGGGTCAATGTTACTACTTTTGCGATTCTTCCGTATTAGCAAAGTGGCTATACGGGTCGTATCCACAAGGAGGGAGGGCGATGAAAGCTTTGATGCGGCTTCGTTGTTCAAAGTAAAGAAAAAGTTCTTTATTTCAAAGAAAGAATTGAAATAAAAACAAGTGTTGTTCTAAGAATTATTTGAATTATTTTGTTGGTTTGTAAATGTGATTTTCTTAATGGGAAAAGGCATGGCTAACTTTCTACTAAGTGCTCCCACTAATTCCTAACTTCTTGAAGATGTAGCCTCACGATGGATCATAGGTAAGCATAACCCTTACGCATAGGAATACGCTGGGACCGAATGAAAGTCCTTCCCTTAACTTAGCTTCATATGGCAAAACTTGAACATTCCTTATCAAGATCCAATAGAAGGTGAGAATAAGGGAAGAAACAAGTGCACTAATGGTATCGGCAAAGTTAAAAGGAATATCTCTAACTTATAAAAACAAGTAAAATTTACAATCTATAGATCATCAAAAACCTATTATGCATGAAATATAAGAAAGAGAATACCTGTGAGTACGATAGAGTTAGAACCCTCATCTTAAGATATCATAGCTCTCGTTTGCACAAGACTTGTTTGACACTATTGGCTCATTTGGGTTTATCAATCAAGTTGTTAGAGATTAATGGGTTAGTAGTTAGTTAGCCATGCAATAAGAGAGTTAGTTAGACATGATAGTAAAAGAAACAACAAGAGAGAAGAAGTAAAACGAAAGAGTGTTACACTAAAACAAGGAGGTAGAAGCAAATGAAAACAACAATTAAATGAAAAGAAGAAAGAGAAGTAATTACTTGTATAAGCTTGTTACCCTTCAAATACAACTTTTATACACTCTCTCTTTCACTCTAATGGCTAAACTAAAACTAGAAGAAGAAGGAAATAAAACAACTACAACTCCTAAAAATAAAATAACAACAACTCCTAAACTCTGGATATCCTCTCTGTAGAACTCCAAGGGGGTATTTATAGGCACCAGGGGAAAGGGGTCAGGGGGCAACCCCTGGCCTGAGGCACTAGCGCAGTCACGCCAGTACGGCCGCGAAAACGCGGCCAGAGCCGCGTTTTTGCGCTGTACATGCGTGCCGCCTGTTGCACGCTTGTCCTCCTGTCGGCTGCAATTCCAGTTTCTGATTTTGGGCCCCTGATTTTGACGAAACAGCCTTCCAAAGTCAATGGCTAGATTTGTAGGCTTCTAATCACTAATTAAATAGTAATTTTGGGTCTTCTTCTTCATTCCATGCCATGAACCTAGAAACATACAAGAGAGGTATTATTAGGAATTTAATATTAAATAAATGTGAAGATGTGATATAAAATATGCAGTTTTAGAGACTAATCACACTCTCACACTTATTTTTTGCTCGTCTCGAGCAAAACAAAAACAAGAGACTTATTACACCACTTTCGCAGATGACGTGATTGCACTGAGTATGTGTAACAAGTCTTTAAACTTCTAGGTATCCCCTAGAGGAGTGTTGTCTCCTAAGGGTTTTCAGCGGATTGCACCACAAAATCTAATAAATAAAGAAAAATGTTAGCCGTCAGTAAACCTCCTTCAAGAAAAAAACTTTCAATCATCTAAGTAAAAATGACTGAATGATGTAAGAATTAGGTTTAACCCTCATAAGTCCTCCTATACTATAGCCTTCATAAAAGAAGAAATTATGATTTTTTTTTGAATTTAGAAAGGATCTTGTACTTCTAACTTGTAACCCCCTGATCCCTGATGTACATATCACAGTATCAGCACTCGATACGACTTATAAAGTTTATTTGTTCTTTCTGATAGTTAGATTGAGTCAATTTCAATTTCAGATATTATTTTTAAATATTTTAGATTTTTTAAAATTTTCTGAAATTTTTCTAGATTATTTTGGAAATCTCCGTAGTCGGTGTCGACAGATACCGATAATTGGCTCTACAATTTTTATTTCACAAACAGAGTTAAATTTTGAGAATCTGCTTTTACCTTGTATCTTAGAATCGTATTATCTATGTTATAATATTTTTAGAAATTTGTTGAAATATTCCAAATCGGGCTAAACCGGTGTCGCCCAATACCGGCGAAATCTTTCAGGATTTTTAATTTGCAAACCAGATAGAATTTCTTCAAACCGTTTTCATATTATGTCTCATGATAATATTCTCTATTTTATATAATTTTTGAAAACTGTTCGGAACTAGTTAATTTTTGACCCAATTAAAATATTTATTAAATAATATTATTAATAAATTCTTTTATTCTTTTTCTCTTCTTCTCTTTCTCCCATACTCTGGATTTTCCCAACTGCCATTCGCACCACCTTTCCACCACCATCTCTCTCTCCTATTGATCAGTCACATATGCATATACATTGTCATTATCATACTTTTTAGCTAATAAATCCTATTAATAAGTCTTCTTCTTCTTTGTTAAATGTAGGCCCAATTGCTAAAAGAAAGGAAGGAGAAACACGCCCAAAAGTCCATCAAATTCTAATTTAATTCAGAATAAATTTGAAATCAAGGAATCAGGGCAAATCTTGGCATATCAGAGAGGTTGAAAAACGGTTGAAAAGAATCCTCCTAAATCAAGTAGTTGAAGTCAACAATCAAATGCTGTTTCGTCAAATCCTAGAGTAGAAACGAGAAAACCAGTAGAAGATACAGGCGATCACCAAACCAGGGAGATCATCCAATTGCGTGTGGTCAACTGGCCACACCAGGGCCACGAAAACGCGGCTTGGTTGAGTCTGTTGGGGGAGCGTTTGCTCCCCCAATTTTCTCACAGCCTCGCCCCTCTGGTTTTTCCTTATAAATACCATGTTTAACAGAGAAGAAAGGCGAAGACTAGGATTAAAATTTTTGTTTGTTCTTTAAGGATTTAGGCTCTTTGTTAGATAGTGAAAAAGTTGTATTTTTTTTTGCAATTTGTAGTTCAGTACAAATATCTGTGAGAGAGAGGAATTGAGTGCTTGTAACTTGAAGATTGAAGTGACATCAAGACAAAAATCGAGCTACATTTTCTTTCACTCATTTTACGGTATGTCTTACGTTATTTACTTGCATTGTTCTTTGTCTTCCATGAGTAGCTAAATCGATTTTCTGGGCTCACTATTACTCCTCTCTCTGTTCCCTCTTCTTTTCGAATGGTTTTGATGAAATGACCTAATGAATCATTTGCATGCCTAACTTAAGCCTTTCTTCTTGAAAGTGTTCTTGAAGGCACATGAGGATGGGTTTGGATTTTTAACTTCTACCTCTTTTCAAAACGTCACTTGAACTTGTTTTTATCTCATACTTGAACTTCTTGATGATTTAACATTCAACTCAAGACGATTTCTTAAAGAATAGAATTAACCTTTCTAACCATCTTATGTGTATTGCTTAAACTTTCTAGAGAAGAACATATCATTGAGTAGTGAGATAGTGAGCCCAGATTTTCTTCTTCATTAAAAAATAACAAATCACTTTCTAAACTTTATACAAAATTCACCTTTTCCAAAGCCTTCTCCAAAGTTGCAATTTCTTTTAATCTTCTCCCTTCTTTCCATTCTCTTTTCAATTAAAAAATGAGCACAATTCTTTGTTACTAAATAAAATACCGAAAAGCTTTCATCGCATTCCTCCTCGTGGACACGACTCGTTAGCCACAAGCTACACGGTAAGTTCTTAACTCTTTGATTTTTCAATCAAAATTTTTGGCGCCGTTGCGGGGAGGGAACAGTGTATTTAGTTTTTTAATAAGTTTGGTGTGTTGTTTCAGGGACTTCAAAATTCAGATCTAGCATTCAAGCTTTGCAAGAGAAGACTTGCAAATTCTGTGCCCCTACTCTCGAAAGTATGAAACAAAATTTCAAGAAATTGCGTTGCAAAAGTTGAAAATTTCGTTAGACTACTAAAACTTTTTTTTTGCAGGACATGTTGCTCGCCAAAAAATTAAGTTTTTGTATGTTATATTCTTGCTATATCTGCTATTCACAATCCCTATTTTAATCAACAGTAATTTGAGTGATTGTTAATTGCTTAAAAAATATTTAGACTTGCATTCTAGGCATTTGTCTAATTACATTTATTTTACAATTACTATTGAAGATAGAAGGAGACAAGGTACGTATGCATAGCATATAGTTAGGAAACATTCTTGGGTGATATTTGCTTTTGAATGCTACTTTTCTATATCTTGCACACTTCGCACAATTAACTCTAAGGGAAAAACTCAAATCAAGATAAGGTGGGGAAGTCATTACCCTTCCTTAGCCCACAAACCATCTCCAAGCACGCACAACCTAAGCCTAAGTAAAATCTGATAGACGTTGGCCTTAGGGACATCTCAAATTCACTAGGAGATTATCCTAAGGGGGAAGGTGTTGGAATTTGACTCCTACCAAATCAGTGTCTAGGAAGGGGATTAAGGGCCAAAGCTCGAAGGTTGGAGGTTACTTAATTAAGGAACGTCTTTGACGGATAACCTCCCACCAATCTTGCCCTGACCTGGCTGATTAGCTTGTGGTCAAAGTCTACATTATACCTCTTATGGACAATCAACCAGTTAGGAGTTGTCTAGGTCGAGGTTACCTTAGACTAGGCTTGGTTGAGTACTCTTCTTGACTATTGGTGAACTTATTTGTGATTGTATTTGTGTATGCAAGTGTAGTCTAGAGACCCTAATTCATCTAGGTTAACTAGAAAACACATCACCACCTAAGTTCGAACCAATACCAGATTCGATTATGGATCAACCGACATCTTTGCAGGATAGGTTCTATCCCATTAGAACATCACTTCCATCCTGCATCCAACTTCCATCAGTTGGTGAACACAACTTTGAGCTTAAGCCACAATTCATCAATACACTCCCTAAGTTCCATGGCTTAGAGTCCGAAGATGCTTTTTCTTCATAAGAGAATTTGAGAAAGTATGCTTAATGATGAAAATCTCACACCTTGCAGATGATGCTATTAGGTTGAGATTTGTCCCATTTGCTCTTAAGGACTTACCCAAGAAATGGCTCTATAGCTTAGCGGCCGGCTCTATCACATCCTGAGATGGTTTCATCAAGATCTTCTTGAAGAAATTCTATCCAATCCACAAGACCGCCCTCGTTAGGAAAAACATCATGCAGTTCAAGTAAGAATCTAGTGAACCGTTTTGGAGGTACTTTGAACGCTTCAAAGACCTCTTTGTCCAATGTCCTCATCATGGAATAGAGAAATGGCGACAATGTCAAATTCTTTATGACGGTTTAGACTACTCGACCAAGACCCTCTTAGAAAGCATGTGCCAAGGGGTATTCTTGCAGAAGAATGAGCATGAAGGATGGGATTTATATGAGAATCTAGCTGAAAAAACCATCCAATGGGAACCTACTAGTGAAAGCTCTAGAAATCCAAACTCTATCTCTTCAAAAGGAGGTCTCTATTCGATTGAATCATCCATAACTAACGAGGCTAAGTTAGCTAACCTAGCGAGAAGACTGAAAGCTTTAGAAACTAAGGAACCAAGTCCAGTCAATCAAGTCAGCCCAAACCAATTTTCAACTCCGGTTTGTACTTACTGTCAGGCCATGAATTATGTGTTTGAGGAGTGTCCTGTATTTCAAGCTCACCAACACTTTTCTAAACCGATGAATGCGGCCTTTTCAAGGCCAAACAATGATTCTTACACTCCAACGTACAATCCTGGCTGGAGAAATCATCCAAATTTCTCATGGAGTCAACAAAATAATGACCACCCACGGTCAAACCATGCAAGCCACTTCCATCATTCCAATAATTCTTCTAATCATTAGCCCAACTTTTCCAATCACCCTCATAATTCTCCCAACAATTTTTCAAATTATCAACAAAATTTTCCCAACCAAGCTCCACCATCTTCCTTCCAGAATCCTCAACTCGAAAGGAGAATGACTGATTTTGAGAGAAACATGGAAAGGTACATGAAGAACCAAGATTCCCTCATGCAAACAATACAGAGGTTAGAGGGTTAAATGAGCCAGTCAGCCAATCCACAACATGAGAGGCAAAAGGGTACCTTGCCCAGTCAATCAATTATGAGTCCTAAGAATTCACAACAAGCTTATTTGTTTGAGGATCAATCACTGAATCAATGTAATGTTGTTCATACATTGAGGTCGAGAAAGAAAGTTGATAACCAAGTGTCAACACCACATAATCCTAGTCAGCATAATCACACTTCAGCATCCACCTCATCTAATCTCACTCCTCCTAAATTTGATGAATCTGAAAAAGATAAGTCAACCAGTCATGTGCACCAGCCTATAGCACCATTTCCTAATAGGCTGAAAAAACAAGCAAAATCCACACATGGATAAGATAATTGAGATCTTTAATCAAGTGAAGATAAATGTATCACTTCTTGATGCCATCCAACAAGTCCCATCTTATGCTAAGTTTCTTAAGGACATGTGCACCAAGAAGAGAAAGACTAATGTACCCAAAAAGGTCTTCTTAGCCACTAACATTAGTGAGCTACTATCGGGTCTGATCCCTATTAAGTACAAGGATCCAGGTAGTCCAACCATTGCCTGCACAATAGGACAAGCCGAGATTAGTCGTGCACTTCTTGACTTGGGGGCAAGTATCAACTTGCTTCCATTCTCAGTTTATCAACAACTCGGGTTGGGCGATCTTAGTCCAACTCGAGTCACTATCCAACTGGCTGACCGTTCAGTGAAAGTTCTAAAAGGGGAGATTAATGATGTCCTTATCCGGGTTGGGGAGTTTATTTACCCTGTTGATTTCATAGTTCTAGAGACACAATCTGTATCTAACTCCAATCATAAGGCTCAAACTCCTGTTATCCTAGGGCGACCATTCCTTGCTACTGCCAATGCCATCATCAATTGTCAGAATGGATCCATGAGGTTAACTTTTAGGGACATGACTGGAGAAGTCAATGTCTTGAACCTAGTAAAACAACCTCGTAAGATAAGAGATGAAACATTTGAGGTAAACTTTGTTGAAAATAATTGTGATGAAGAGAGTGAAGATATAAAAGATGAGTCGCTGTTTCTTAATGAATTATTTAAGAAAGAATGTGATTATATTGATGAGAAGGCATATGTCAGAGATCCTAATGTTAAAGTCCCCTTAAAAAGGGAAAATTTGATTTGAAAATCTTCATTTTTGATGAGCCAACCAATAATGTATCGTATGAGAATATAATTAAAGAACCTCTGATTGACATACTCTTTGAAAACCTCTTCGAAGAAGAACACATGTGTTTGGATGAACCAACTAGGGATCTTTTGGTTAATTACACATCTCTAGGGGAAAGTGCTGACCTAAGCTTTGAGGAGATATATGGAACTGAGTTAGAATTCCTAGGCATTCATAGTGAGGAAGTTCCAACTGAGAATTGTGGTGGTGATCAATTTTTGAATAATGAATGTAGAAACATGAGGAAGGAAAACCTAAAGAAGTTGAGACTGGGGAGGAAGAGAGCTAAAATGACAGAAAAATTGGCCTCCCCACTATGCTTATAAAGAGGACCCATTGGAATGATGGGAAGAGAGCTAGAGGGATAAGACTGAAAAAGATCTAGGTGGGGGAGAAACTTGATGTTGTACATATTTCTGTATAATATATGCACCTCTTTTACATTTCATTTCATGTATACATTTCTTGCATACATTGGGGACAATGCATGAGATAAGTGTGGGGGAGAGCTCTAATATGTATATATATAAAAATAAAAAAAACTTTTTGGAAGGTGAAAATAATATTTTGATATATTTTTTGTAAGAAATTAAGTCAATTTTAAGGAATAGAAAATCATAATTAGGATTTCTTATACTTGGTCAAAGTCAGATGACTTGTTTGATTTTTAGGGTTAGGAAGAAAATTTGTGAAAGTAATTTAGTCTTGATCTTTACCTTGATGAATATGCACACTTTATACACTTACACACTTAGGGTTTAAAAATAAAGACTCTTAAGTATATATGTATGAAAAAAATAAAACAAATAATTATTGATTAGCTTGATGCTTTGACCTAAGCAAGCCTTAGTATTTATGTAAAAGATAATTAGATAAGTTTGAAAAATAATATATATTAAATCTTCTGATTAAGCTGGGCTTTTGTGCCTCATGAAGTATAAGTATTCACGCCTAAAAGGGGTACATTTTATAAATAAAACCTGGTTTCGTGGCCTTGCTCGAGTGTTTAAGTCCTTAGGGGTGTTTCTCACCTGGTGTCCTAAAACTGTCCGGTTTGGGTGTCACCGACTAAAGGCTCTTTACATGGGCAGATTAGAAAGCCTAATGAAATTGAGGAATAAATTCCACAAAAAAAAAAAATAATAAGGCATAGGAGTTAATGTTAAAGAACCCTTAGTCAAACTTCACAGTCAGGATGGTGCATACGATTCAGGGTAAATTAATAGACTAGATGAAAAGTACAATTTGACTCCTTACTTGGATTAATGACATATTTTTGAATGGAGACTGAGTTTCAGAATAAAAAATTTGATATTCCTATAACTTATAGATTACTTAAAACCTTACAAATATACTTAAATATTTTCTCCTTTCAAAATGCTTTTCGAAAATACTAACATTTTTTATGGATTTTGTGGTGCAATACACTGAAAACCTCACGAGACAAAACTCGTCCTCTAAGGGTAACCTAGAGGTTTAACGGCTTGTTGCACATGCTCAGTGCAATCGAGTGACCTGCAAAAGTGGTCTAATAATTGATTAGAATTAGTCTGATGTTTTGCTCGAGGGCGAACAAAAGATAAGTGTGGGGGTGTGATAAGTCACATATATTGCATATACATTGTCACCTTATCATACTTTTTAGCTAATAAATCCTATTAATAAGTCTTCTTCTTCTTTATTAAATGTAGGCCTAATTGCTAAAAGAAAGGAAGGAGAAACAAGCCCAAAAGCCCATCAAATTCTGATTTAATTCAGAATAAATTCGAAATCAAGGAATTAGGGCAAATCTTGGCATATCAGAGAGGTTGAAAACCGGTTGAAAAGAATCCTTCCAAATCAAGCGGTTGAAGTCAACAATCAAAGGCTGTTTCGTCAAATCCTAGAGCAGAAACGAGAAAACCAATGAAGATATAGGCGAATCACCAAACTAGGGAGATCATCCAATTGGGTGTGGCCAACTGGCCACACCAGGGCCGCGAAAATGCGGCCTTAGCCGCGTTTTCGCGGCTTGGTTGAGTCTGTTGGGGGAGCGTTTGCTCCCTCAATCTTCTCACAGCCTCACCCCTCTGGTTTTTTCCTATAAATACCATGTTTAACAGAGAAGAAAGGCGAAGACTAGGATTAAAATTTTTATTTATTCTTTAAGGATTTAGGCTCTTTGTTAGATAGTGAAAAAGTTGTATTTTATTTTACAATTTGTAGTTCAGTACAAATACCTGTGAGAGAGAGGAATCGAGTGCTTGTAACTTGAAGATTGAAGTGACATCAAGACAACAATCGAGCTACATTTTCTTCCACTCATTTTACGGTATGTCTTGCGTTATTTACTTGCATTGTTCTTTGTCTTCCATGAGTAGCTAAATCGGTTTTCTGGGCTCACTATTACTCATCTCTCTGTTCCCTCTTCTTTTCGAATAGTTTTGATGAAATGACCCAATGAATCATTTGCATGCCTAACTTAAGTCTTTCTTATTGAAAGTGTTCTTGAAGGCACATGAGGATGGGTTTGCATTTTTAACTTCTACCTCTTTTCAAAACGTCTCTTGAACTTGTTTTTATCTCATACTTGAACTTCTTGATTATTTAACATTCAACTCAAGACGATTTCTTAAAGAATAGAATTAACCTTTCCAACCATCTTATGTGTATTGCTTAAAACTTTCTAGAATCAATCTTAAGTTTTGCCTATGTCAAGTTGAGGCATTAAGATTTTCAAGAGAAGAACATATCATTGAGTAGTGAGATAGTGAGCCCAGATTTTCTTCTTCATTAAAAAATAACAAATCACTTTCTAAACTTTAAACAAAATTCACCTTTTCCAAAGCCTTCTCCAAAGTTACAATTTCTCTTTTAATCATCTCCCTTCTTTCCATTCTCTTTTCAATTAAAAAATGAGCACAATTCTTTGTTACTAAACAAAACACCGAAAATCTTTAATCGCATTCCTCCTCTTGGACACGACCCGTTAGCCACAAGCTACACGGTAATTTCTTAACTCTTTGATTTTTCAATCACCTATTTTTACAAATCTCTCTCCCCCTCTCTCCCTCTTAAATCTACTTCTAACAAAATCTCTCTCTTTCTCTCTCTTTCTTTCTCTCTCTACCCCTCACTCTCTCTGTTCCAGCAGGCCGGAGCCAGACCCATCGGCGGCCGCCGTCGTCGCTGGCAGGCCGGCTGGCCGGTGGCTGGCGCACCACCGCGACCACCAGGCCGCGCCACCCTCTCCCCTTCTTCCTTTTCTTCTTTTTCCCTCTCTTCCTTCTTCTTTTCTTCTTCTTCTTTTTCTTCTCCTTCTTCTTCTTCCAGTTTTTCTTCTCTCCCTCTCTTCCTCTCTCCTCCCCCCTCTCTCTCACACCACCGTCGGCAGCTAGACTTGCCGCGGCAGGCTCCCTCACGCGCCGGGCAGCCCACGGCGCGCACAGCAGCAGCGCCTTTGCTGCTGCTGCTATTGGCTAGTGTTGGGTTCGGGTACGAACCCGAACCCAATAACCTATTGGGTTGATTTTGAAACCCAGTAACCTGTGACCCAATTACCTAATAACTAATCACTTAAATATTTGGGTATGGGTTATTGGATCTAAACCCAACCCGTTTTACATCCATACCCGCATCCAAATTCAATGAAGGTAAACTTTCAGAAAACCCCCTGCTAAATTTTATTATTTACATTTGAGATATTTTTATTACATATTTAACTCATTTCTATTACTTTTAGTGTTCGAGCGATATCTGGAGTATCCGGAGTCCGATTTGGACGATTCTAGAACCGTTGCGATTATGGGAAAGAGAGCTACCTTTCCATGGCTAGTTTGTGAGTGTTTTCATTTTATCAATTATATTTATTCATGTTTAATCAATTGAGTGATTGCTTTAGTTAATAAATCGTGGATACGAGTAACTCACTATAAATGTAATTAATAACTTAATTATAGAAAAGTATATAAAATATAAGTAATAGATGATTATAGCTATTCCACATGATTTCATTACATCTATCACATTATATACATCTGTTATGGTTACACAATACTGCTACATGCACACTGATACACGCGTACTCCGTTCTACCAGACATTGTCACTATTACACTGTCACCATAACTGACCCACCGATACACTGGATACAGTATTGCATGTCAATATCTCTGTTCTATGGATACGCGACACTGATATTTCATGTGCTAGTATCACCGTCCCATGGACATTCTAATGCATTGAACACACTAGATGCCATTATTTCATGATGTTCCATGTACATGTCTCACTCTTATATAGATACTGAGATTCATGACATTATTACTGTATGTTCGTGAACCACTGATACACTGAGACGCTATTACACTGGATAACGCTACATGGATATTCTGTGCACAGTTTCTTCAGGTTCTTACACTATTGTTATATACTCACCAGTCTACGTGCATTGATTGTCTATGTATTCCTGTTACATGGATCATGGATTATATTCTTGCTCATGGATATTCTTGTATTCTCGTTATAGTGAATATTGCTTATGTCACATGGATTATTGTTACATGAGTAGTTTGTCCTGTATTCCCGTTACATGATATTTCCCGTTCTGATATTGATATTCCCGTTACTGGACATGGGAGTTGTTGATATGCGATGTGTGGAACTAAGTGCCATGTGGATTCAAGTCACAGGGGCCACCTCTAGAATCCCACGTCTATTGTTTCTCGTTTCCTATTATCTTGTTTCGTGCTATCAACAGAACTCATGTCCTAGTATCATGTTACATGTATCATGTACTGTTCTTATTCCTGATACCCTGTGTACATTAAATGTATGAAACTATAAGATGGGGTTGGGGAAGACTTAACGGTTAACTAGATCTTGTCGGGTAGATGTCTGGATTCGTTGTTTGTCCCACTGTAGGGGATGGGGTAGTGCTGGCTACCGTCTGTTATAGCTCATGAGCTCCCGTTTCTCGTTATTGTTTTAGCTCATTGAGTTCCCATTGCATATTACAGCCTAAGCGGGCTGGCCCTGGTCTTAGTAGCCAGGGGTCTATTTAAGTCCGTGATCTCGGGTATGCACGGGATACACCTACCCAATAAGAGCTCCTTGACTATTGGGTTCCAAGTAACATAATAAAATGGTATACACAATAGTGACGTCGAGAACGCTTGTTATTTGGTCACTCTCTCGTTCGGACCATGGTACCTGTATGCCATGTTCAGATGGGTTCGTCCGGGGTGCGGGCTTCGGTATGAACTGCTAGTGGTATGGGACACTGGAGGAGATTGATTATAGTACCAGGTGGTATTAATTGTTATTATTGTATAAATCACATGACATGCTCGACTCATGTATAGTATTGTCCCTTTATATTTGTTACTATTCCTGATATGTTATCCACGATCATGTCATCGTATACCTTATTACACTTCTTGATATTTGTTACACTCCATGTTGTAACACACTATTCATATATTTGTATACTCTGCATTGCATTACGTATATTCTGCTTAATGTATACATTGCAGACTTCATTACTGTATCTGCAAAACACAATAGTATGGTTGTATTGCATACTTCACATCTGCATATTCATTTTCATTCCGTCATCACTATACAACAGTATTTATTATATAAAACTGGATACTACTGTAGACATGACCCGATGATAACATGTTAGGTAGTGATGGTATTAAAATATGTGGATGATATCATATTTGGTTCTACTAATGAAAATCTTTACCAAGCTTTTGAATCATGCATGAAGGAAGAATTCGAGATGTCTATGATGGGTGAGCTTAACTACTTCCTTGGACTCCAAATCAAGTAAAGGAAAGATGGGATCTTCATTAATCAAGCCAAGTACACAAAGGAACTTATCAAGAGATTTGGGCTTGAAGGGGCTAAAACAAGCAAAACTCCTATGGCAACTACCACAAAGCTTGACAAGGATGAACAAGGTACAAGTGTAGACATTAAGTTTTATCGTAGCATGATTGGTAGCTTGTTGTACTTGACGGCTAGTAGGCCAGACATTATGTTTTGTGTATGTCTTTGTGCTCGATTTCAATCGTGTCCTAAAGAGTCCCATTTGGTTGCGGTAAAATGCATTATTAGATACGTTAAGGGCACAATTGAAATGGGTTTGTGGTATCCGAAGACCGGACAATTTTTCATGACGAGTTTTTCAGATGCTGACTATGCGGGTTGTAAAGTAGATAGGAAGAGTACAAGTGGAACATGTCAATTTCTTGGTAATTGTCTTGTTTCTTGGTCTTCCAAAAAACAAAATTCGGTAGCCCTCTCAACCGCCGAGGCGGAGTATATTGCGACCGGAGCTTGTTGTGCACAAGTTCTTTGGATGAAACATACTCTCCTTGACTATGATTTGCATTTTGACCATATTAAAATATTTTGTGATAATACTAGTACTATTCATATGACTAAAAATGTAAATCAACATAGTAAGACTAAGCACATTGACATTCGGTATCACTTTCTTCGAGATCATTATGAAAAAGGTGATATTGAAATTGAATATGTTCTACCGATTTTCAACTTGCCGATATTTTTACAAAACCACTAGACTATGCTAGATTTTCCTTTATTTGTGGTGAATTGAATGTTTGTGTTATGGATTCATGAAGAAAATTTTTTGCACTATGTTTACCCTTTTTGATGTATGACAAAAAGGGAGAGAAAAAGTTAGCTTATTTTGAGTTTGGAATTATGCATTTTTAGTTTTAATACTTTGGAGTTATGCATTTTGACTTTTGAGTTATAACAAGTTAGTTTTGAGTTTTGACTTTTTGACTTTTTGTTTTTGAGTTAAGAATTTTGAGCAAAGTGTTTTGTATTCCTATGTCTCTCTTTTTATGCCAAAATTCTTAGTTTCTGTCTATTATGTATATAACCACTCTTTTATACATATAGCCATTCATTTATACATAGCATAATTTGAGGGGGAGCATCCAAGCTCTTTTCCCATATTTTTTAAAAAATAACTCATATGTTTTGTCATCATCAAAAAGGGGAGATTGTTGGCCCAAGGTTACAATCAACCGGTTTTTAAGCTTTGATGATTACAAAACATATATAGTTATTTGTACTAATCATTTTTAGTGTTTAAGTGTGTTTCAGGGTTCTAAGGATTCATGATGTGCTCTTCTCTAAAGGAAGGTCGTTTTGACTCAAGTTGGCTCATTTCGGGTTCAAAGTATCAAGCTATTCAAAGATCACATATGGAGAAGCTCACTTGAAGACTTTGTAGTCACCTAGAACCCATGTAAGACTTAGTTTGTTAAAGAATGAGGCTGTGTTAAGTTGGCTCAAGAAATCAAACACGCTTTCCAAAATACGGTTTTTATTTTTTGTATTTGATTTAAGTTCATGCCTTGATAGATATACATGACTCAAATTTTTATAAATTTTATATCTTGTTTATATCATGTATACCTACCTTTATAACATGATACTTAGTCATATATCCTTACAAAATTATTTTGAAAATTTTCCAAAGTTCAAAAATTTTCCTATAAAAAAATCTATTTCAGGCCTGTCGGTCGACCGGGCCGGTCGACCGGTTCATTCCAGGCCTGGCCGGTCGACCGGGCCGGTCGACCGAGCCTTGAGATCAGGGAGTGCATGTTTTGTGCACGTCTGTCGGTCGACCGACCGGTCGATCGACTGGAAGCAGTTTGCTCTCTGTTTTTGGTCGGTCGACCGGGTCAGTTGACCGACAGTTCAAAGGAAAAATTTTCTTTGGCTGCCGGTCGACCGACCGGTCGACCGAGTACAACGGCTACTTTGCTAATTGGACTGTCGGTCGACCGGGCCGGTCGACCGATAGCCGCCAGCTGCCATAACGGTTACTTTTTAGAGATTTCTCTCTTGGATTTGGTTGGGATTCGTGTGGCAGCTGGTTCTGAAATTTTGGGGGCTATTTTCTGACCTAATAAGCTAGTTGTAATCATGTTTTGATCTCCTCTAATCCCTATAAATAGAGGGGATTGGTCACTTGCAAATTACAAGAAAAATACCTAGTTTTCAAGTTTTCAAAAGAAAGAAAAAGTTTTTAAAAGCTCTCAATTCTTTTTGTGCATTCTTGGTTACTCATTTTCAGTTGTTTTTCAAGCAATTTATCTTCACAACTGAATTTGTTTTCTCACTACACTTCTTGAGCCAAAATATCCTCCTCATTCTATAAGGAAGTTGTAAAGAGAAGTTTGTGATCCCTTGTTGATCACTTGGTACTTGTTCCTTCTTGTGTTGAGATCCCTCTTCGGTAGAGGATTGTAATTGGTGGAGTTCGGTACTCCGGTCTTCGGTAGACCTTTGTAATTCCTCGGTGGATATAGTGGAAACCCTTCACGGCGGTGAAGGCAGGGAGTAGAGCGGTGGCTCGAACCTCAAAACAAATCCTTTGTGTTTGCGATTGTTTTTCTTATTGCTCTTTATTGTTCTTCATTTCTACCTTGTGATATTGCTCTTCATTTCTAACTTGAGATATATCTTGTGTGCACTTCATTATTGCATCCATTTCATTCCTTGCTAAATTGTCGATCAATTCTCATACAACAAGATTGCAATACGCACCTCAAAACTTATCTAGAGGAATCACGAGGAAGGAGTTCAGAGCCCTTCACCGGGTATTGGGCTTCTAGTCTTGTTTTGGGCGATCGTTGCATCATATTTTCATACTTGTTTAAAAAGATCATTAAATTAGCATTAACACCTATTCACCCCCCGTCTAGGTGTTTTTCACCCTCTTGGCTATTAAGCAACTCATTTTCGATCTGAATAAAGCTGGTAAACTAAGGAGATTGCAGATCTCAGAGTTGGAGAAGATACAGAACGAGGCTTACGAGAACACACGTATTACAAAGAGCAGAACTAAAATTTTTCACGACCAGATTATCAAACGGAAAACTTTGCCCCGGGAGACAGGGTTCTGCTATACAACTCGAGGCTTCACATTTTCGCGAGGAAGCTGAAAACTCATTGGTCTGGACCATTTATTGTGCGCATCGTCTTCCTACACGGTGTTATGGTTATTGTTGATCCTAAGAGTAATATGTACTTTAAAGTGAATGGGTAAAGACTGAAGCCATTTTTGATCACTGAGCCTGCACCCCAGGCTGAAATTGTGCCGAGTCTTTTCGCTCCGTCATACACCTGACCATAGCCATCAGAAATTTCTTTTTCTACCCTTGTTTTTACTCTCTTCTCCCTCTCCCTTAGCCTATTCGCACTTGGCCGACCTAAGTCAAAGGAGACGGTGATATCTTTTCTTCCCCCTATTTATCCTTCTCCAAAGTTACAATTTCTCTTTTAATCATCTCCCTTCTTTCCATTCTCTTTTCAATTAAAAAATGAGCACAATTCTTTGTTACTAAACAAAACACCGAAAATCTTTAATCGCATTCCTCCTCTTGGACACGACCCGTTAGCCACAAGCTATACGGTAATTTCTTAACTCTTTGATTTTTCAATCACCTATTTTTACAAATCTCTCTCCCCCTCTCTCCTCTTAAATCTACTTCTAACAAAATCTCTCTCTTTCTCTCTCTTTCTTTCTCTCTCTACCCCTCACTCTCTCTGTTCCAGCAGGCCGGAGCCAGACCTATCGGCGGCCGCCGTCGTCGCTGGCAGGCCGGCGGGCCGGTGGCTGGCGCACCACCGCGACCACCAGGCCGCGCCACCCTCTCCCCTTCTTCCTTTTCTTCTTTTTCCCTCTCTTCTTTCTTCTTTTCTTCTTCTTCTTTTTCTTCTCCTTCTTCTTCTTCCAGTTTTTCTTCTCTCCCTCTCTCCCTCTCTCCTCCCCTCTCTCTCACACCACCGTCGGCAACTAGACTTGCCGCCGGCAGGCTCCCTCACTCGCCGGGCAGCCCACGGCGCGCGCAGCAGCAGCGCCTTTGCTGCTGCTGCTGTTGGCTAGTGTTGGGTTCGGGTACGAACACGAACCCAATAACCTATTGGGTTGATTTTGAAACCAGTAACCTGTGACCCAATTACCCAATAACCAATCACTTAAATATTTGGGTATGGGTTATTGGATCTAAACCCAACCCGTTTTACATCCATACCCGCATCCAAATTCAATGAAGGTAAACTTTCAGAAAACCCCCTGCTAAATTTTATTATTTGCATTTGAGATATTTTTATTACATATTTAACTTATTTCTATTACTTTTAGTGTTCGAGCGATATCTGGAGTATCCGGAGTCCGATTTGGACGATTCTGGAACCGTTGCGATTTGGGAAAGAGAGCTACCTTTCCATGGCTAGTTTGTGAGTGTTTTCATTTTATCAATTATATTTATTCATGTTTAATCAATTGAGTGATTGCTTTAGTTAATAAATCGTGGATACGAGTAACTCACTATAAATGTTAATTAATAACTTAATTATAGAAAAGTATATAAAATATAAGTAATAGATGATTATAGCTATTCCACATGATTTCATTACATCTATCACATTATATACATCTATTATAGTTACACAATACTGCTACATGTACACTGATACATGCGTACTCCGTTCTACCAGACATTGTCACTATTACACTGTCACCATAACTGACCCACCGATACACTGGATACAGTATTGCATGTCAATATCTCTGTTCTATGGATACGCGACACTGATATTTCATGTGCTAGTATCACCGTCCCATGGACATTCTAATGCATTGAACACACTAGATGCCATTATTTCATGATGTTCCATGTACATGTCTCACTCTTATATAGATACTGAGATTCATGACATTATTACTGTATGTTCGTGAACCACTGATACACTGAGACGCTATTACACTGGATAACGCTACATGGATATTCTGTGCACAGTTTCTTCAGGTTCTTACACTATTGTTATATACTCACCGGTCTACGTGCATTGATTGTCTATGTATTCCTGTTACATGGATCATGGATTATATTCTTGCTCATGGATATTCTTGTATTCTCGTTATAGTGAATATTGCTTATGTCACATGGATTATTGTTACATGAGTAGTTTGTCCTGTATTCCCGTTACATGATTATTTCCCGTTCTGATATTGATATTCCCGTTACTGGACATGGGAGTTGTTGATATGCGATGTGTGGAACTAAGTGCCATGTGGATTCAAGTCACAGGGGCCACCTCTAGAATCCCACGTCTATTGTTTCTCGTTTCCTTTTATCTTGTTTCGTGCTATCAACAGAACTCATGTCCTAGTATCATGTTACATGTATCATGTACTGTTCTTATTCCTGATACCCTGTGTACATTAAATGTATGAAATTATAAGATGGGGTTGGGGAAGACTTAACGGTTAACTAGATCTTGTCGGGTAGATGTCTGGATTCATTGTTTGTCCCACTGTAGGGGATGGGGAAGTACTGGCTACCGTCTGTTATAGCTCATGAGCTCCCATTTCTCGTTATTGTTTTAGCTCATTGAGTTCCCGTTGCATATTACAGCCTAAGCGGGCTGGCCCTGGTCTTAGTAGCCAGGGGTCTGTTTAAGGCCGTGATCTCGGGTATGCACGGGATACACCTACCCAATAAGAGCTCCTTGACTATTGGGTTTCCAAGTAACATAATAAAATGGTATACACAATAGTGACGTCGAGAACGCTTATTATTTGGTCACTCTCTCGTTCGGACCATGGTACCCGTATGCCATGTTCAGATGGGTTCGTCCGGGGTGCGGGCTTCGGTATGAACTGCTAGTGGTATGGGACACTGGAGGAGATTGATTATAGTACCAGGTGGTACTAATTGTTATTATTGTATAAATCACATGACATGCTCGACTCATGTATAGTATTGTCCCTTTATATTTGTTACTATTCCTGATATGTTATCCACGATCATGTCATCGTATACCTTATTACACTTCTTGATATTTGTTACACTCCATGTTGTAACACACTATTCATATATATGTATACTCTGCATTGCATTACGTATATTCTGCTTTATGTATACATTGCAGACTTCATTACTGTATCTGCAAAACACAGTAGTATGGTTGTATTGCATACTTCACAACTGCATATTCATTTTCATTCCGTCATCACTATACAACAATATTTATTATATAAAACTGGATACTACTGTAGACATGACCCGATGATAACATGTTAGGTAGTTATGGTATTAAAATATGACATGTTTATATTTTTACTGCTTATTATATGCCTACTATATGGTATCACTGATACAGAATCGTGTATTATATATATTATCGTTCCTGTATTACTTACAATACATACTCCTTCATTTTACCACTCACTAGGTCACTTTCTGACGACCTTAGGTTTGCGTGCCTAGGTTAGTGATCTGAGATATCACAGTATCAGATATTCACTGGTTACACATAGGGAACTCGTTACCTATACGATTCATAGGTATCTTGATTATTTTGTCTTATTTCCTTATTTTTCGATATTTCTTTATCTAGCATGCTCACTGATCTTTTCTGCAGGTATTCTTGTACTTATTAATGCTGGAACTCTTATATATAGAGAGGTGATTTCCTGTACTGAGGCTTAGCGTACGTGCGTGAGGGTATCTCCGCCCTGCGTATGTACGTCGCCATAACGTCTCCGTATCTGTGGGATCGGGGCATTACATAACTCATTCTGTTATTTTGCTTTAGATAGATATGCATAGTGTGTAAGTATGATGTGCTTGAGATTTCTCAACTCAACTTTGAATGTTATTTAATTTTATTAATGTTATCTATATGTTTATTCTTGGTTTCTTTAGACTTTCTACTTTACTCATGTAACACATATCAAACCGATGACTCCCAAACCAGATGGTTTTAGGGCACCAGGTGGAAAAACACCACTCAGGTCAAATATGCAAGTAGGCCACAAAATCAAGATTTACTTATTTAATATTTTTTTTTGACGTAATAATCATGCTTCTTGAGGCACAATTATCCATCTTTTTTTTAACTCAAAGTTGTGTCTCTAAATCCCAGGCGAGTGCGTGTAGTTTATGCATATTCTACTAAGACTAAATAAAAGGTATGAGTTATTTTTCTTAACCCTCCCAGCTCTTAATCAAACCAATATTTCTTATTTATTTAGGCAAAAATAAAGATTCTTTAATAAGGTTCCCTAATTCTTACAACCTTTTGGTATTTTATAAAGAGTATAAAAATTCATTTTTCGTTCAGGAGGTTTTTTTTTTTTTGGAAAAAGAAAAGAAAGAATGTTAGCCCCCCCACACTTATCTAATGCATTGTCCTCAATGCTAGTCATATAAATGTAAATGCAATAAATATGGGGAAGAAAAGATATCACCGTCTCCGTTGACTCGGGCCGGCCAAGTGCGAATAGGCTAAGGGAGAGGGAGAAGAAGAAATGTCCATAAATGGTATATACAAGTATATAAGGGGTGAGCATATAAACAATAAGTATAAAGAAAATTTTTTTTTTGCCCCTTTTTTTGGTAGAGTATGGATGGCGATGATCAGGTGTATGACGGAGCAAAAAGACTCAGCACAATTTTAGCCTGTGACGCAGGCTCAATGGTCAAAAAGGGATTCAGTTTTTACCTATTCACTTTGAATTCCGTATTACTCTAAGAATCAACAATAACCACAACACCGTGTGGGAAGACGGTGCGCACAATGAATGGTCCAGACTAACGAGTTTTCAGCTTCCCCGCAAAAATGTGAAGCCTCAAATTGTATAGCAGAACCCTGTCTCCTGGGGCAAAGTTTTTTCGATTGATGATCTGGTCAAGAAAATTTTAGTTCTGCCTTTTGTAATCCGTGCGTTCTCGTAAGCCTCATTCCGTATCTCCTCCAATTCTCGGATTTGCAATCTGCTTAGTTCACCGGCTTTGGTCAGATTGAAATTGAGTTGCTTAATAGCCCATAGGCTCGGTGTTCTAACTCGACTGGTAGATGACAGGCTTTTTCAAATATAATTCTATAAGAAGACATCCCCAGGATCATCTTAAAAGCGGTTCGGTAAGCCCATAACGCATCGTTTAGCTTGACTGACCATTCCTTTCAGTTTTGTCCAACAGTCTTTTCTAAAATGAGCTTGATTTGTCGATTGGTTACTTCGACTTGCCCATTTGTCTAGGGATGATACGGAGTGGGTAACTTGTGATTGATGGAATATTTTCGCATTAGAGCTTCAGAAACTCTATTACAGACATGCGACCCATTTTCACTAATTACCGCTCTGGGCGTGCCAAAACGGAGAGAGAAGATTTTCCTTGAGAAATTTGACAACCACTTTGTTGTCATTGTTCTTCGTAGGCACAACTTCAACCCATTTAGAGATGTAATCCACTGTAACCAAGATGAACTGGTTGCCGAAGAAATTTGGGAAAGGTCCTATGAAGTCGATACCCCAAACATCAAAAATTTCGACTTCAAGAATCGGGTTCAGGGGCATCATGTCTTTTCTCAAAATTTTTTCAATCTTCTAACAATTTACACATGACTTGCAAAAGTGGAATGAGTCTTTAAATAAAGTGGGCCAGTAAAATAAACTTTGTAAAACTTTCTGTCTTGCGGGGACCGAAATGTCCGTCACATGCAAGTTCATGGCAAAAGCTAAGCACATTCCTCTGTTCTTCCTCTGGTATGCATCATCGAATAATCTGGTCAGGATAATATTTAAAAAGATACGGCTCTTCTCAGAAGTACCGTACTTGGGCAAAGAAGCGACACTGGTCTTGCTTTGTCCAGTCAGCGGGTAATTGTCCAGTGGCCAAGTAATTGACTATGTCCACATACTATGGTTCCTTAAAATGGCCAGGATGTGCTCATTTGGGAAATCCTCGTTGATCGGAGTTTGTATTTTCGGTGCATTTGGAATTCTTGACAGATGATCAGCTACCACATTTTCTATAGCTCGTTTATCCCGAATTTCCTGGTCAAATTCTTGAAGCAAAAGGATCCACCGAATCAATCAGGCTTTTGCTTCCTTCTTGGTCATGAGGTATTTGAATGCTACGTGGTCTGTGAAAATCACCGTATTTGATCCTAACAAGTAGGACCGAAACTTTTCTAACGCAACGACGAAGGCCAAAAATTCCTTCTCCGTCGTTGTATAATTCTGTTGGGCGTCATTCAGGGTCCTACTCGAGTAGTAGATCACATGCTGCCTATTGTCGATGCGCTGTCCAAGAACAACATCGATAGCAAAATTGGAGGCATCGCACATGATTTCAAACGGTTGTGCCCAATCTGGAGCAGAAATAATAGGCGCAGATACAAGGACTTGCTTAAATTTCTCCCATGATTTGAAATATCCTTCGTTAAAATCAAACGGCACGTCATTTGTGAGTAGGTTGGTTAAGGACCTAGCGATTTTGCTCAAGTCCTTAATAAACCGTCGGTAAAACCCAGCATGCCCTAAAAAGGATCTGATATCCTTGATGCTTTTGGGTGGTGGGAGCTTAGCAATCACTTCTACTTTTGTCTTGTCCACTTCAATTCCTCTCCTAATCTCATGGCCTAAGACAATCCCTGTCTCACCATGAAATGATATTTCTCCCAATTCATAGTTAGATTCTTCTCCTTACATCTTTGTAAAACTAACTCTAGATGATGAAGACATTGATTAAATGAATCTTCGTAGATAGAGAAGTCATCTATAAAAATCTCAAGAAAATGTTCCACCATGTCGGAGAACAAACTGAGCATGCACCGTTGGAATGTCGCGAGAGCATTGCATAATCCAAAGGGCATGCGTCGGTAGATGAAGGTTCCGAATAGACAGGTGAACGTAGTCTTCTCCTGCTCTTCTGCAACAATGGGGATCTGATTGTATCCCGAGTACCTATCCAAGAAACAATAGTACTCATGTCCAGTCAGGCGTTCAAGCATTTGGTCGATGAAAGGTAGCGGAAAGTGGCCTTTACGAGCGGCCGCATTCAACTTTTTATAGTCAATACAAACACGAACCTTACTAGGCAGTCTTGTCTACATCAACTCTTTCTGCTCATTCACAACCACCGTAAAACCAGCTTTCTTAGGGACCGCATGAACCGGGCTAACCCATTGACTATCAAAAATGGGATAAATGATCCCATTATCTAATAGTTTCAAAATTTCTGTTTTTACAGCCTCTTGCATGAGTGGATTAAGCCTGCTCTGTTTCCCTCCTGGGAATCGCTTCATCTGTTAAGTGAATTCTATGTTGAACTATTGCTGGACTTATCCCCTTGATATCTTTCATGGTCCATCCAATGGCTTCCCTGTGTTCTTCAGAATAGACATCAAGCTGTCTTCTTGTTCCTCAGTCAGATGGGATGTTATGATGACTAGCAGACTTTCTCTTTTGCCCAAATAGGCGTACTTGAGGTGTTCAAGTAAGACTTTTAATTCTAGGGAAGGTGTTGATTCATTGGAGGAGATATCTGAAATTTTGGTCCTAGAATGGGGTACACTTAGGCTTGATGCCCAGTCTACTGTCGAATCCATGATCTGGTCTAGGTTGAAATCTTCGAGTCCAGATCAAACTCGCTCTCTGTTTCTATCTCTATGCCCTCTTCATGCTCACTGGTCAAATTTTTAATGGAATTGACCTTAAAATTCTGATCATTTATATCCCTGGGTTGTCTTCAAAGATTAAAAACATTGACTTCCTTCGTCATGTCTCCAAAGGTCAATCGCATGGACCCGTTCCTACAGTTGATTATGGCATTGGCTGTAGCAAGGAATGGGCGCCCTAAGATGATTTGAGTTTGAGACAGTGGATTTGACACAAGTTGGGTCTCAAGCACAATGAAGTTAATGGGGTAGATGAAATCCCCGATCTTGATAAGGACATCTATGATTCCCCTTGGGAATTTTCACAGATCAGTCTGCTAACTGAATGGTAATTCGAGTTGGACTCAGCTCGCCCAACCAAGTTGTTGGTATACTGAGAGAGGTAGCAAGTTGATACTTGCTCCCAGGTCAAGGAGTGCTCTGCTAATTTTTATTTGTCCTATGGTTCAGGAAATTGTGGGACATTCGGAATCTTTGTATTTTACATAAATGGGACCAGAAAAAAATTTCACTTATGTTGGTTGCCAAGAACACTTTCTTAGGCATTTTTCTTTCTCTTCTTTGTACACATATCCTTAAGAAATTTGGCATAGGCTGGGACTTGTTGGATAGCGTCAAGAAGAGGCACATTCAGTTTGACCTGGTTAAACATCTCAAGTATCTTCTCCATGTTCATGTTCTTATTATTGTTCCTAAGCCTATTGGGAAAGGATGCACAGGCTTATGAACTTGTCAGCAGCTGTGTCATTGTCATACGTTTATGGAGCAGATTGGGGGGAGCTGGTAGATGTGGAAGCAGGAGCAGGATCAATGTGGGAAGGATGTTTCTGTTGGTAGACCTGATTGCCCACCTTCTTTCTGATTGAAGAGTATGAATAACATTGCACTGGTTGATCGAAGGATCCTGAATTTCATACGCTTGATAGGAGTTCTTAAGGTTAACTAGCGGCTGACTAGGTAAAGTACCCTTTGATCTTTTACTTAGAGAGTTAGCTAATTGACTCATTTGCATTTTCAATCTCGATATAACCTGTGAATAGTTGCTCAATGTTTGTCTCTAATATTACATGAAGGCGGCTTGGGATTTCATAAACGCTTCCATACTCTCTTCTAATTTACTGAATTTCTTCTCAATTTGTGAACTTTGGTAGGAGGAAGATGGAGCTTGACTAGAAAAATTCGTTGGATGATTGGGATGGTGGATATGATTGGGGGAAATTTGGCCTAGGAGAATTATTCTAGGCCCAAGAGAAATTTGGGTGATTTCTCCAATCGGGATTGTACGTTTGCGAGTAAGAATTATGTGGCGTCCGTGAGTAGGCCACATTCATGTGTTCCGGCGGCACTTGGTGAGTCTGAAAAACATGACACTCTTCAAAAACATGGTTCGGTGCCTGAGAGTATGAACAACCCGGATTGTGAATTGGTGGTGGGTTGATTTGGTTGACATTAGCTGGCTCTTTTATTTCTAGAGCCTCTATTCTCCTCATTAGGGTAGCAATCTTAGCTTCTGCAGGTATAGATGATTATAAGTATAGGAGCCCTCCTTTTGAAGCTATAGGCTGTGAATTCCTTGATTTTTTTTAAGGTTGGCTCCTATTGCAGGGTTTTCTCAGCTAAATCCTCAAACAAATCCCAACCCTAATTTTCATCCTTTTGCAAGAACCCTCCCTGACACATAGTTTCTAACAGGATTTTCGTTTGATAATCCAAATCATCATAAAGAATCTGGCACTGACGCCATTTCTCTACACCATGATGAGGGCACTGAGCTAGGAGATCTTTGAATCGCTTAAAGTATCTCCAAAATGATTCGCTAAGTTCTTGCCTGAACTGCATGATATTCTTTCTAATGAGGGCAGTTTTTGTAGATTGGGTCAAATTTCTTCAAGAAGGCCTTGATGAAATCGTCCCATGTTGTAACTGAATCTACAACCAAACTGTACAACCACTTCTTAGCTAGGTCCTTTAGGGAAAAGAGGATGAAACATAACCTAACGACATCATCTCCTAGTTGGGGAATACGCATCATGAGGCATACTCCTAATAAAGAAGTGTGCATCTTTCGATTCTAAAACATGAAATTGGGAAGAGTGTTGACGAATTGGGGCTTTAACTCGAAGTTATTACCGTTCGCTTCAGGAAATTTTACGCAAGATGGAAGTGAGGTTCTGATCGGGTAAAACCTATCCTGTAGCAATGCCATCATCGGTTCTGGATGTAAGGGTAGAGAAGTGTTTGTAGTTAATTTGGAAGTTACAGGATCTCTAATCTACTCTTGCATGCAGCACACACCACAAATAATGTACAAACAATAAAATAATCAAAAAGAATAAACAACAAACAAAAGAAAGAAAAACAACCACAAAGCCTTAGTCTAAGATACCTGGACTTAGACGACTCCTAACTGGTCGATTCTCCGGCGGAGGTTGTTACAGGAACTCAACTACAAGCTAATCAGTAAGGAAAGGGCAAAACTCGGTATGAGGTATCTGGGCGTGAGCCATGGGCCTTAATTACGCCAAACCACGGAGCTTTTGAGGCTTTACCTCTCAATCCTCTTTCCTTGGACACCGATTTTGCAGGAGTATAGTTCTTGCAATTTTCACCCTCGGTTAATCTCTTAGTGAGTCCGAGATGTCCCTAGGGCCAACGTCTATCAATTTTTAGTTAAGTCTTGGGTGTGTGAGTACACTTGAAGATAGTTTTTGGGCTAAAGAAGGGTGATGAAATCCCCACCTTATCTTGTTTATGAGATTTTGCCCTTGTCAATTTTGCAAGTGTACAGTATATTCACAACAAGATATCACTCAAAGCCATAAATCACTCCAAAATATTGGTCTTATTCTACATGAATGCACACGTACCTTTTCTCCAGCACTCTACAACAGAAATTGAAATGAAATAAATTAGACACGTGCCCTAAATGCAAGAGTCTAATTCGATTTTCAATTAGCAACACATGAATTTCTGTTGAATTATTACAAGTGTATAAGGTGAAGCATACAAGGGAACTAAAAAAATTTGAGAAGCAATTTGAGCAATTTTCAGCAACTCTGCAGAAGAGTTTTTGTTAGTACTTCAATCGGAAGAATTCGCTTTTACACGAATTTTTCGAGGGCCAATGAATTCCTCGTGCAATGTCTTTGGCCACCACTCTTGCTTCCCATAGTAGTTAGTCCTTGGTACTTCTCCTACACACAAAAACAAAGAAGAATATTTAGTATTAAACAATAAAGCCGTTCACTTCCCGGCAACGGCACCAAAATTTGATCGGCAAAAAGCATGCACAAATATAAGTAAAGGAATGTGGATCGATGTTACTGCTTTTGCAATTCTTCTGTACTAGCAAAATGGCTATACGAGTCATATCCACAAGGAGGGAGAGTAATGGAAGCTTTGATACGGCTTCGTTCTTCAAAGTAAAGAAAAAGTTCTTTGTTTCAAAGAAAGAATTGAAATGAAAACAAGAGTTGTTCCAAGAATTGTTTGAATTGGTTTGTTGGTTTGTAAAAGTGATTTTTCTTAATGGTAAAAATACATGGCTAACTTTCTACTAAGTGCTCCAACTAATCCCTAACTTCTTGAAGATGTATCCTTATGATGGATCATAGGGAAGTATAACCTTTATGCATAGGAATACGTTGGGATCGAATGAAAGTCCTTCCTTTAACTTAGCTTCACACGGTAAAACTTGGACATTCCCTTTCCAAGATCCAATGAAGGTGAGAATATGGAAAGAAACAAGTGCACTAATGGTATCGGCAAAGTTAAAAAGAATATCTTTAACTTACAAAAAGAAGTAAAGTTTACAATCCATTGATCATTAAAAACCCGTAAAGCATGAAATATAAGAAAGAGAATACTTGTGAGTAAGATAGAGTTAGAACCCTTTTCTTAAGATATCATAGCTCTCGTTTGCAGAAGGCTTGTTTGACACTATTGACTCATTTGGGCTTATCAATCAAGTTGTTAGAGATTAGTGGGTTAGTAGTTAGTTAGTCATGCAATAAGAGAGTTAGTTAGACAAGGTAGTGAAAGAAACAACAAGAGAGAAGAAGTAAAGAGAAATAGTGTTACACTAAAACAAGGAGGTAGAGGCAATTGAAAACAAGTAAATGAAAAGAAGAAAGAGAAGTAATTATTTGTATAAGATTGTCCCCCTTCAAATCCAACTTTTACACACACTTTCTCTCTCTTTCATTCTAATGGCTAAACTAAAACTAGAAGAAGAAGAAAAAACAAAACAACTACAACTCCTGAAAATAAAATAACAACAACTCCTAAACTCTGGATATCCTCTCTGTAGAACCCAAAGGGATATTATATGAAATACACCTAGAGGGGGGGTGAATAGGTGTGAATGCTAATCTAATGATCTTTTAAACTTAAGTTAATATGAGTGATGCAACGATCTCTCAAAACACGACTAGGAGCCGAATACCCTTGCGAGGTTCTGAACTCCGTCCTCCCAATTCCCCTTGAATGGGTTAGAGGTGCGCAATGCAACCGTGTTGTATGAGATATGATCGAACAAGTAAAGAATGAAATGCTATGATGAAACACACACACAACCAATCCAAGCAACCAAGGATATAGCAATATCAAGCACACACAATCAAGCCAAGCATATAATAATGAATTGCAATATAAAGATGCAAGGCAACACAAGCAAGTATATAATAAGTATGAAATGAATGATGCTTGTAAGAAATGAATGCTTGCACAAATGTAAAGAGAGAGAGTTAGAGATATTGGACAATCGCAAACACAAGGATATGATTCGAGGTTCGAGCCCCTAGCTCTACATCCCCGCCTACACCACCGTGTAGGATTTCTAATCCACTATAGGAGCCCCTAACTCCTCTCTCAACTTACAATGCCACCGAGGCAATACAACACACAATCCACCTCTACCGAAGAGGGATACGGCCCGTAGCCAACCACAACAAATGCCTCTCCTTAAGAGGCTCACAAACCAATCACCCGATCACCTCTACCGAAGAGGGATTCACAAATAAAAGGGTGTTTACAACAAGTGGTTCCAAAAACCACAAACTCTCTTTTCTTCTCTTTTCTTTCTTTTCCACAAAAACAAAGATCCTAATAGTTTAGGATAGAAGATAGCTCAAGTGTGGAAACTAGGTGTTTTGGAAAACAAGCAACAAAGAAAAACACTTGGGAAATTTCTTGTAAAAGATAGAGAATGAATGCCAATACAAAAATCCCAAATTCCAATTTCTTTGATTTTTCCAAAACCCAAATCAATAAAGATGAGAAGTTAAAAGCACTAAACTCTTTTTAAAACTCTTTTAAACTCTGCTGAAAACCAGAAATTTTTCTCTTAAAAAACCTTAGCCAAAATCCCCAAAGAGATGGAGTTTATATAGGCCAAACAGAAAACTAGCCGTTAGGCTGATGTGGCAATTTTGACAGCTACCGGTCGACCGGCCCGGTCGACCGCCAACGGTCGAAAATATGACCGTTGGGGCTTCGGTCGACTGCCAGTCGACCGACCAACAAGGAGGAAACACAGTTTCCTTCTATCGGTCGACCGACCCAGTCGACCGAAAAGATACAGAGAGCAGACTCTCTATATCGGTCGACTGGGTCCGTGACCCGGTCGACCGACGGACATGCACAGCCTGTGCATATCCGGACACAGCAGCCGGTCGACTGTCCCGGTCGACCGGTCTGCCTGAAATACAGTTTTTCTGGGCAGATTTTTGAGATAGAAAATTTGTAAAAAATCTTTAACACTTCTAAAAAATCCACAAAAATATGTTTTATCATTTTACTTGAAAACTAAACTTGTGATAAAAATTTCAAGACATATATCAATCATATCAATTCATTTTTGTGTCTTGCCAATTTTATCATAAATAAAACTTGTATTTTATCAAACTAGATTTTTCCAAAACATGAATAGGAATGTCAAAATAAGTTTGTCTATAAGTTAAGCATGTATGTATAACTAGAAAACATCTACTATACATATAAATCATGAAAACTTGTTTTGATCCAACTATTCATAAAATCACACATTAAAACATAAAACGTGTGTGTTTGTGCACTTGAGCATATCAACTAAACTAAGCTTTACAAATGGATCTAAAACACACTAAACTAAACTAGGATACCTAAGTCTTCTCTTGATGATCTCCATCTTCAAGTAGACTTGCTCCCAAACGCGATCCACCGAGTGCAAAGGTATGATCTTTAAGCTTTGGCACCGGAATCACCATGATAAGCTTCCAAACACCTTGTTGAAGCTAATCACCAACACTAATATCCTGCTAATGATCTGAAACTTAGAAACACAAGAATATTACTAAATATAACTACATGAGTTGATCATCATCAAAACTAGAGTGGAAGGCCATTGGGCCAACAATCTCCCCCTTTTTGATGATGACAAAACTCATGGAGTTATATATGCATGGATTAAAGTTAAGCTTCAAAGAAGCTCCCCCTTAATTCATGCATAAATAAAATAAAAAATATTAAACAATATAAACATGTTATAGCTCTAGATACCAATGAAGTAAGACAAACTCTAAGCTCTAGATACCAATAACATAAACAACACATTCTTAATAAAACTTATTAAAACAAATACATGCATATAAAAGCCAAAAGCCAAATTCTTCTCCCCCTTTTTGTCAATCATCAATAAAGGGGTAAAATTATAAAAACAAATTATTCTCCCCCTTTTTGTTCTAAATCAAGAACCAATAAAGGGTTAAACATCAAAACATTGATATCAATTAAAAATATGTCAATGAAGTGCATCTAGATACCAATAGAAATTCAACATGGATCAATAAATCGTATGTGAGATAGACATTCATGAAGAGGAAGACGTTAAGTTAGCTCCCTACATATATGAATTACATGAAGAAAGGAAGACACGCCCTAATTCACATAACACAAAATACGTAATGCATAAAAAGAGATGTGAAGCTCTCCTTACACACGTGTATCTCATAAAGAAGAGTTGTCAAGCTCCTCAATATAGGATACACTCAACATGAATCTATACACATATAGGCAATGTAAGTCAAAACTATTGAAACTTTCATAAAAACAAAATTTTGAAATACCAATTAAAAATACTCAACATAAACATCTTGACATCATTAAGAGAAATATGTTCTTTTAAACACCTGATACCAATTTGAAAACTTTTGAGATCAATAATGTTAAAATATAGTTTCAATTTTAACATAAAGCAGGGAGTGAGAGTCAAATCCCAATTGAAAAGACAACATCAAATTTTCTCCCCCTTTATGAAATACCAACTAAAATAATGCATAGTCTTGATACCAATTTAAAGTAATCAATTTAAACACAATTGAAACTCAAGCACTAGCATAAACAAAAATATATGTATGAAAATTAGATACCAATTGACATTGATATTCTTGAAAGAGTAAGCATACATATACAAAACTTATATGAGTATACAAGAAGATCAAAATTGACACCAATTGAAAGAGTTCAATGATACCAATTGAAATAACAAGCATGGTATATCTCATATTACAAAGAAGAATTCGAACTAGTTAAAATGGAAAGTTTTGTAAACTAGTACGAAATCCTTCAAGCAAGGAATAAAACAAGATTATTTTTCATAGAAATGAAAATCACATAATAATCATTCACTCTAATCAATAAAGCACAACTCATGAGAAACAAAACATGAGTAAGGTAGTAATTACGAGTGTATAACTAACATGTGAAAATCAATTATGAAAAATATTTCATTAAGCTCTTTTAATTCCTTTAAACAATAATACTTATCTAAAACAAAAGATCATAGAACTACTTAATCTTCAAGGCATATGTATGTCTAGTATAAACTAAGTATACATACATATCCAAAATACAAACGAGTCCACAAAGTATATGCATGAAGGCACGTGGCTCAAAAAGGAATGTATATGTATAGGATTAGTTTGAACTAGATGGACATATACATGAAGTAAGACTTAAATATGAAAACACGAAAAACCAATTTTCATTAACTAATTTCATTTCAAGGTATATGTATAAATTGTCAACACAATAAGTATACATACATATCCTAAACACAATTGAGTCCATATATAAGGATTTGCATGAAGGGCAAAAGACTCAAGGATTATACATGTATATCTTAATGTTTGGCAAAATAAACATATACACGAAATTAAAACTCATATAAATTAAAAAATATGAATACAAGTCTAAAATATATGAATCATCAAAACTAGACTATACTCATACAACTAATGGGAACAAATAAGCATTCAACCCAATCATATATAGATTTATTTGTGTCCCACTATATGTATAGGTATATAACTAGTCTTAATGAAGACTAATACTTAAACAAGTAATCAAATCATTAAGCACAAGACAAACACGAATATCATTTTGTTAAAACAAAACACATAAATTCATCAAAATTCTTTTATTTTGTGAACCAACTTCTAGGTATATGTATGATCCATCCAAATCTAACAATATGCATACATATCCCAACCATAAACGAGTCTATTAAAAATATTTGCATTGAAGGCAAAAGACTCATGGGTATACATGTATATTTATTAGGTTTGAATTTAAAATACATATACATGAAGTAGAATCATAAAAATAGGTATGACAAGTATAAATAAAGGAATCATCAAAACTAGCCTATACTTGTGCACATAGTGGGTACAAATGAGCATGAAGGGCAAACATATATAAGTCAATTTGTTCTCACTAAGTGTACATGTATACATGCAAGTTTTGATAAAATCTACATTTAAACATGTATATACCACATGAAGCACAAAACACATATAAAAACAACATGATACAACTAAAACATGAAACAAACGTTCATATGATCAATATGTATATGCATATGCATTAGATCTAGGATATACATATTAGATCAAAAGTGAGATCACACAAATATAAATCTATATTGAGCATGGGTGTCTCTAAACAACTAAGCATGTATATCACTAATCTAATGAACATGATATAACATAGTGAACATTAAACAATGACATGCTATAAAACAAATGATATGAACATGTAAACAATAATAAGGAGTTAGGAATTGTTACCAAAGCCTTAGAAGGCAACTTTCCTTGTCTCCAAAACATGGTGGTCCTTTCCACCAAATCTTCTCCCTTGAAAGTGATGCATCCAAAAAGTATTCTTTAAGCATGGAACACATCCACTCCAAGGTGCCAACACTCTCACGTCATGTGAGACCCCACACCTACATCAAAAATTGGAGGGGTGGTCTTTGGTACCCATACCTTCTTGGGTCCATGGGGGTTAGTCCCTTCTCTAACCCAAACAAACTTATTTGCTAATTTACATTATTTAATCTATCAAAGCAAAATTTAGCAAGGTGGCCATTACGGCCACAATGTGTACATGCGTACACATGAGCAAACATGTGAGAAGTGTGTCCGTGAGGAGCATGTGTATGCCGTGGAGGGTGTGCATGCATAAAGTTGGAACTTGTTTCATACGAACCAAGGTTTCCAAGCGAGTGTGCTTCATGGCACATGGCTCATAGTGGAGCCCAAACAATCAACCTTCTTCTTAAGCATGGATATATCATTGTTATCAAAGAAGAAGTGTGGCATGCAATAGGTGTTCTAGGTGAAACTACCCTAGCATGGCAAACATGTGCATCCATATTATTTTTCAAAACAATATTTTTCTTTAAACAAATTTCTAATTCTTTTGAAATAAATTCAATTTCATTTTTCAACGAATGGTTACTTTTTAAAACAAAATCAAGTTTTGAAGTTAAAGAATCATTTTTCAAAACATCTTCACAATCATTTTTATTTTTCAAAATTTTATTTTCATTTAAGCAAGATTAAGTTGAGATTTTAATGAGTCCCTTTCATTAGCAATCTCATCCTTCTCTTGCAAAACAACATCAAGTCTAGCAATCAAATTTTTATTTTCATTATTAATGCCTAGACTCTTCTTTTTCAACAAGTATATTTTTCTATTAGTTTTTCACAAACAATAGATAGTTCTTCATTTAAAGCATGGGGATCAACAAAATCATTTGAAGAACTAGCACAATCATTACTATCTAGTTGAGTTTCCGATTGTACCTCAAGGGAGTCATTCCCTTGGACCATGTAGCATTGTTGTGATTCGGATTCTCCACTAGATTCCTCTTCTTGTTGGATTTGGACTTGAAGCTTGGAGGTGGTGGTTGTTGTCAACTTGTTCCATACTGCAAAAGCGGAATCAAGATTAGAAACACATAAAAGATAGTCTTTAGGTAAAGTGCTTCTAATGGCCTCTAGGGCTTGTGCATTGGCCCCTATATGAATGAGGTTACCAAGATAGCATTTCTTGGTAGCCGCAAGGAAAGTATGTAACCTAGGGTTTGAAGGTAAATGGACATTCTAGTCTTCCAAACAAGAATGTTGGAAGCATCATACATAGGTGGGGTCATGAAGTCCATGGTAAACTATATGTGTGCAAATGAACAAATGCAAATGTAGATTAGCAAGCAAATGGATCACTCCTAGGATGTTAAGCCTAATATCAGGAGCACTAGCTCTGATACCAATTGAAATACACCTAGAGGGGGGGTGAATAGGTGTGAATGCTAATCTAATGATCTTTTTAAACTTAAGTTAATATGAGTGATGCAACGATCTCTCAAAACACGACTAGGAGCCGAATACCCCTTGCGAGGTTCTGAACTCCGTCCTCCCAATTCCCCTTGAATGGGTTAGAGGTGCGCAATGCAACCGTGTTGTATGAGATATGATCGAACAAGTAAAGAATGAAATGCTATGATGAAACACACACACAACCAATCCAAGCAACCAAGGATATAGCAATATCAAGCACACACAATCAAGCCAAGCATATAATAATGAATTGCAATATAAAGATGCAAGGCAACACAAGCAAGTATATAATAAGTATGAAATGAATGATGCTTGTAAGAAATGAATGCTTGCACAAATGTAAAGAGAGAGAGTTAGAGATATTGGACAATCGCAAACACAAGGATATGATTCGAGGTTCGAGCCCCTAGCTCTACATCCCCGCCTACACCACCGTGTAGGATTTCTAATCCACTATAGGAGCCCCTAACTCCTCTCTCAACTTACAATGCCACCGAGGCAATACAACACACAATCCACCTCTACCGAAGAGGGATACGGCCCGTAGCCAACCACAACAAATGCCTCTCCTTAAGAGGCTCACAAACCAATCACCCGATCACCTCTACCGAAGAGGGATTCACAAATAAAAGGGTGTTTACAACAAGTGGTTCCAAAACCACAACTCTCTTTTCTTTCTCTTTCTTTCTTTTCCACAAAAACAAAGATCCTAATAGTTTAGGATAGAAGATAGCTCAAGTGTGGAAACTAGGTGTTTTGGAAAACAAGCAACAAAGAAAAACACTTGGGAAATTTCTTGTAAAAGATAGAGAATGAATGCCAATACAAAAATCCCAAATTCCAATTTCTTTGATTTTTCCAAAACCCAAATCAATAAAGATGAGAAGTTAAAAGCACTAAAACTCTTTTTAAAACTCTTTTAAACTCTGCTGAAAACCAGAAATTTTTCTCTTAAAAACCTTAGCCAAAATCCCCAAAGAGATGGAGTTTATATAGGCCAA